>APFE030963267.1:213213-232732 GCA_000404065.3 Pinus taeda | reverse complement strand
CATCACTACTCTTCCCACTAGATTCCTCGTAGCCAGGAACTTCTTCATGTCATTCACATGCATAAGCAATCATTCCACCACAAGAATGATTCTTGATGATCAGTCAAATAGTGACATAGAGACATGAATACATACATATATTTATGTAAACATTAGCACAAACAATCATGATCCTATCAGACAACGTTATGCATGCATACATATATATACACGTAAATGTTATGGTTAATAATCATGATCCATGATGACCATAACATAATCAAACATAGTGACATAGAGACATGAATACATACATATATTTATGTAAACATTAGCACAAACAATCATGATCCAGATAGTGACATAGAGACATGAATACATACATATATTTATGTAAACATTAGCACAAACAATCATGATCCTATCAGACAACGTTATGCATGCATACATATATATACACGTAAATGTTATGGTTAATAATCATGATCCATGATGACCATAACATGATCAAACATGACATACATACACACCTACATGAATACATATATAAACATAATCATAATCATGATCATAACATAATTAGCAGATATCAAGGTCAAGCTTAAGATAACTTCCGTATTTGTGCACAACATGCACAACATTGAGAACCATCATTCTCAAAATATCCAAGGCATTTGATTTCTCAGATCCATTCACTTCACCTTTCCTATTACCTTTCTCATGACTATACCACCACTATCCATTTATGCCAATGGACTGAACCAATATAATCGATTATCGTAATCTTACCTTCTGCTACTCTTACTCATGCACAAACCTTCATTTAAATCTCACATTACCTTTTGGGTACCACACAGTTCTCCCCAAGCTCCATCAACTTTCCTCTTTCTGACCAATTCCTAAGACTCAAAACTTAAAATGTGAACACAAGATGCAAGCAAGAATAAAACCATGAAAACCAAAAGCAATATGACACCGCAAAAAAGTGGCATGGCTACGCACCAGAAACACTTAAAATTGCAATTCAAGGGCAACAATCGCAAAAGACCACAAGCACAAGACCAACAATAGACACCATGACTCAATCCCCATGGTTCCAAAGGAAAGCTCAATGTGATCCTTCTTCCAGATTTCATGGAAATTTCCTCTCTTTCCATGCAACTCCCTTCATCATGCTGTGATAAACACATAATTGTTAGTGCATAATTAAACACAACAATACACCAATTACTTTACCTTGTTGTGTCAAGAGTGTAACCATAACATCAAAAGACATGTATATAAACCTAATGCACATAACAATCCTTTACTTACATACTTGCATGCCAAACATACATGTATGGTGATCTACTCTTACCCTAAAGTCCACTATTGCAACCTCATTATGATGATCTGCATCTTCTGCTTTATCTCATCCAACACATTAGCATCATAACATACCAATACCACCTTGCTGACCTAAATTGCATACCATGACTTCACAAGGCATGGTTGACCTACTATTCATGCATAACCATAACCAAGACCATACATGCATAACAACTGCATATAAAGATATAACACATGCGTACCAAACGATATCCACATCATTCTAGCTAGAGTCCAGTCATCAATGCATGACCATATCAACTACACAAACCATGACCTCATGCATGACAACAACCATTACTCCATTGTACACATCGCCACATGCAACCATCAACATGCATAAGCAATTCCTAACCAACTACACATACGCATGAACGAACTTAGTCTAACATAGGCAATCAATATGTGTAACCAACCTACAAGACTAATACATGTAATCAAATCTACAAGAATGTAGCCTAACATACAAGTATGTAAGTAGGAGACATAAAATAAACATATAAGAGACACGTAATGATATGTAACCAGTCATATACCCATGACGATGTATTCCAAAAACTCAACATCAAATTCTCCATGGCAACATTACTACAACCATAATCAATCATCAAGAAAATGCAAAAATAACATGAACTACAAGTGTAAGAGACACACATGCAACTGACATGCATGCATGACAAACACACACCACCCATCTAGTCTAAGGTTTGAACCATGCTCTGATACCACTCTGTAATACCCCCCTCAAACATATACCCAAGTAACCATACCAACCGGGGTAAACATGAGACAAGAGGCTAATATGATCATATTCAACCTCCTATGTGACCTTAAGGAAGTGGAATCGATAGAACATCACACACAATCATCCAACATCAGCAACAAAACCCTGAGGAGACATGTCAACCACTCAGACAGCATGTCCCTGGGTTCAATTGTTGTTCTGGATCTCTTATGCCATAGTTTCTCTCATGCTATGGGCAAGGGAGCGACCAACAACCTAAAGTCACTCTCATAGGCTTTCCTGCCAGTGACCAAAGACCAAAATTTCCAATTTTATGCCGCGAACCTGGGATTTTAGCCACTTTTCCAAGCCCAAAGCCTAGGCCACTACCCAAAATGGAGTGATAGATTGAAATCAATAAAATTACAGGGAAACAATGATGCAAAACCAATAAGTTGAACAAGACCATAACTAGACCCCTACTAGCCATGGCAGACATTTTTTCAAACATATCATCAACATGCAACCTATAGGTGTAAACAATAGAATTAAGTGTAGGCATCTCATACTTATCTGAGAATCACTATGAACCATTGTTCCCTCGTGTCATTTTCTGCACTATCAGCTATTAAGTCATAGACACATTATCCATTCATGTACAAGTAAAAACATGTTGAGGTCCATACATAGCTACTGTCATAAAATATACATATAACCAGCATAATAGGAACATAAATACCATAAACATATCAACCATCAGAATCCAAATATCCATCAATACATTTACACATGAAAATCAAGGGAATGAATTTCTCATTAATGAATGAAATGAACCAACCGGAGATGGGACTACCACATTCCACCCGACCATAGATTAGTTGAGCCAAGTCTCTCTTCAGCTAATCACCCTCGTCCCATATTCCAAGCATGAATGTGGAACTCATAGAACACACCCAAAAACACTAATCAACATGGATTCCACCAGAGTTCTCTGCCTACACCGTGAGGAATTTGAGTGCCTCCTAGTCTCTTGGGCTTTACCGTGCATCCACAGTCTGATCCAAGGATCACTAGGCCCTACACCAAGACTTATTCTCTAGGATTTACCATGCATCCCATCCAGAGACCACTGGGCCCAACGGAGAGAAAATCCACCTCTTGGCTTTACCATATATCTTTCCATCCACCGATAAGGATTCTTAGGCCCACCAAGGCACACACAATCTGGCTTTACCACAACCCATAGTCTAGTTCAGGGGTTACTAGGATAGCGGCTTCGTGATCCTCAGTCTGGTACTTAGACCATGTGTTTGTCAATTCGGAGATCCACCCCAATCAGCTTTGAATCCAATCTAGGCATCCCACACAAACCAAATGAGAGAACCCATCTCATCAAAACTATCAAGAAATCAAAAGGCTAGGCTAAAAATATTGTCACACCTAGAAAAACCCATGCCATGGTAGAAAAGAAACACATGTAATCCCATGCATGTCAAATCTAGCAAGGAAAATACACATGCAAGTTGATACCTGCAATGAAGCTTGTTGTAGCTGCTTGATCCTACCTTTCCCTACTTGATCTTTGCTTCCTCTTGACTTGCTTTCCATTCTTGCTCCAATGCCAAAGTTGTCCAAGAAACTCAAAGTGTCCAAGAGTGAGAGAGAGAATGAATAATGAGAGAGCTCCAAAATTCGACTGATAAAAGGTTACACTGACCAAGCTTGCCAACTGATCTTTAGAAGCCTTTTTATCAATGAGGCCTCTATTTTCTTCATTTTCCATTTTTTTCCTTCAATTTCCTCCTCACATGCAACATGTGACCTTTCACCTTCCTTTTCTCCTAATTTCCATTATTTTCATAAATAAAATGCCAAGTAATGCATTTTTGCCTCTTTAATGCCTTAGCCATTGCCTTTGCCAATTTCCTTAGCCATAAACAACCAAATGAACACCCCCTAGGATGTCTTGCCCAACATTCAACTTAGAATACATGTCCCATCATCCATAGTATTTATATATTTTTACATGGAATTTTTACCAAGGCAGTTACAAAAAGGAGCATTAGCCTAGTTGGAGAAATGAAAGTCATATAAATTAGATGTAGAGACTAATTGTAACTGTAGGAAGGGGAAATACTACACTAGTTGAAAAAATAAACCATGCTACTCTACTTGCAAACCAATCAAATCAACATTCTACTTGCAGAGTGTAAATCATTAATCTAATTGCAAATTGTTTGGAAAGAAGAGGTTCAGTCTACAACACGTAACTAGGAAATTTAAAAATAAGTTTAATCTACTGGCATTGAACAGTTTCCCTTCATGCCACTGAGTGTAAGATGACTTTAGCCTTAACAATAGGGTCGTTGTCCACTGCACAAGATAAATCTCAATGTGATTCATATGTGAAGATTTGTTTTCTATCTCTATTTGTTGTCTTGTGCTTGCAGTGGATGAAGGATGGGTCTAGAGTGGTCCTTGGGTCTCCCCATCAAGGATTCAAAGATTGGGGGTCATTATTCAATCTCAAAATGAAAAAATCAAGATCCTAGAGAAAATATGGCTTGGTTTGTGCAGTGCTACATGACTCCCACAAGAAACCTTATTTTGCTACAGGATTTCCTTGTTTTGCTACAAGATTGGGCCCAAGTGATTTTTTAGGGCAAGGAAGGTGTTTTGAAGCCATAGGAAGGTGGATGAGGGTGGATGAAGGATGTGTGAGGCCTTTTTCCAAGCTAAGCACCCCTCATAGGCCCATCTTGCAATAAAATTCATGCCCACGGTGTACTTCATTGTCACTGAGAAGATTATCTCAGTGGTAGAACTTGAGAGCAGTATGAGGTGTCTAGGAGGAGGATGGGAATGAAAAAGTGGATGTGGATGAGTGTGCCAACTTTTGCAAGTCACTAGCAGCCCCTGTAGACTAACAATCAAGAACATACATCTAATGATCAATATTGTAGCAAAATTAATCAAAGTGGAAAGGATGAGTTGAATTTTATTTCTTCAAGATCTAATCTATTATATAGCATGCATCTAATCCATTTGCCAAATCATTATTTTAATCTCTAAGGTGCAGAAAAAAAGCATGCGAGAGAATTTCAATCCAAAGCCTAGAAATTTCCAAGGAATCATAAACACATATTTTTGGCTTGTTATTGTAGACTCTTCAACCACGTTTCCCACAAGAGAGGTGGTGATCATACCTTCAACTACAATTTTTGCAATCTAATTCCTAGTTAAACAAGGAAACAAATACAGCAACTTGAACAAAGGAGAGATACATGAGAAGGCATAAAGCCTCTATGTTAGGCCCTAGCCCAAGAGTTTCATCCCTCCTAATATAACTCAAATGTAGACCAATAAAAGGCCTTTCATTAACATAAAATAGAGTGAAAATACATAATCTCATAATGGAGATAACAATCTCAAGTACTTGGTCATCAATATATCTTCCTAGCTCCAAGGGTTCAAATCCTAATGAGCCCTTAAGCCTATTTATTTACGCAAAAAGTGACTAAGGGGCAGCTCCCTTGAGAGCAGGACTACTTCCCTCCAAAATATCGAAAGTGATGGATCTCATTCCCTTATATCTCCACACGCACTTGAGTTTCCTCGACTATAGATGGACTTTGAGCTATTGGTGAGGAATATTGGGACTCAAGTCGTGTTGGAGAGTTAATGTAGTGGACAAGCCTCCTATATTCTCTCTAGATGCCTCCAATGAGCCTCTGCATAGTAAATGTCTCCAAAAATGCTTCTTTTGCCTGCATATTAACCACATTAGACCATGAAATATGACAAGCATCCTATAGTCTTCTTACTAAGCACATAATGGCTAAGAAATGTAAATTAATGTGATAAAAAGAGAATTTAAGGATTGGATAATAGCACAATGGGCCTCAAGATATACCTATTTATGGGACCCATCGGTGCACTCTGTGTAATATAATGTACTAGTGCACCCTGTCTAATACAATGCACCATATATTATAACATTGTCAGCTCTATCCAGTATGTTCATCATTGCTCTCTGTGTAATATAACGCATCGACTTCCCTCTTCCAAATAGCACCGTTAAGTCATTTTAATGCGTTGAGCCTTACAAATCGCACCGTAATAATTTAAAATTATTTTAAAAAAATAATTTTCCCTAACGATGTCGAACAATTAAACACGCGGTGAATTTAATGGGATAAACGCATTAGTTACCAAATTTTTTTTCTGGCTGAAAATTATATGATTTATTTATAAAATATATTTAATGGCTTCAGTATTGAATGGTACAAGTTTTATATCAATAAAAAATGTCTGAGAAGGTGTCAAGCAACAAAAATATTGATCGACATGATGATAACACATCAAAAAGAGCATAGAAGGCAAGTTCTTTGTAAATTATTTACAAAAGTAATATGTTTGAACTATATGTAAGTTTAACTAATATGAATTCTTGGTGTGTGTCATTCAGAGCCACAAAATGAAGAAGGTTGATAAGATTATTTCTAATCTAAGTGCATAAGGGCGTAAAAGTCTAATCGAAAAATTGCAAAAGGATGAATCCGGTGAATGAAAAAATACCATTCAATGAGTTCTTTTTTTGAATTTTCATTAATAATATACTTACTAATATTAGATACATTTTTCAAACAATCCATTAATTCATATATGTTTAGTGTTCTACAAGGAGCAACAACGAAGGAAAAGATCAATGTCGTGCTAAGAAAAGAAAATTTATAGAACATGTAAATGACAATGAATTGGTTCTTAGCTCATGTGGAGTGGTGCTTGAGGTTAATGAAAGGGGGATTTTACAAATCTATGAGGGATCTAGTGGAATGAATGTATAGACATACTTTCCACTTAAAATACAAAAATCAATCCAACGATTCTAATAAATCAATTATATCTAAGCTATAGGAAGTGTTTCCATAGCAATGGTCAATGAGACATGTCAGACTTGCAATAGAAAAAACATACAACAGTAAAAAATAATTATTCAAAAGGTAATATTCCTAATTAAAATGATTGTATAGAATTATATGTATATATTACTACAATCCATTCATTTATTAATATCAGTTTTTTTATATTTAGTTTTCATATATCAATATAAAAATAGTTTATTTCCTTTCTCGGGAAGATTATAAAAATCCAAAATGATCAACGAGTTGATATGTGAAACATGTCAATAAAATGTCCAAAAAGTGTACAAGGAGATGGTAAAAGAAATGGACATAATTGCATTACAGGAGAAGCCATCTCAACAACAACGTGCTTCAAATGTATGTAATCATATTGAATTTGTACATATAAAAAATAATTTAGCATTAAATATTAATTTTTAAGTATTTTATTCCAGAAAATAAAACTAAATGGAACTCATTCAACACATAAAACAGGACAACAAGGAAGAAAAGTGTTGATTTCAAAGTTTGTAAGTAGTTCTTAATGTTTTCTTATAACAACTCAAGGTTTCATTTTTGTATATCTTAAGTTGTTTTACAACAACCATCCTTGAATGTCTTCAAATAGGTGCTAACATACAAAGAAGAGTCATCAAAAGAATTGATTGAGATTGGGTTAAATATGGGTTGTGAGTATATGTTGGCATATCAAAAATTAATTGTGGAATTTGTAAGTATCTATGTTGTTTTACTTCTCTAAATTTATAATTAATAGAACAAAAAAATCCATTATATTAAATCTATGATTTATAATGGGGTTTAAAACATACAAGAAACAAAGTATGGAACTATGCCAGCAGAAGACTTATTGCAACAAGGCATGAGACTTGGCTTTGAAACCATGTGCATAGTTTATGAGTCACTTCTCACTATGGTACATTGCTTTTCGATTTACATTGATGTATATTATTTATTTCAATTTTCATTATTCTCGCCAATGTAGATACACTCATTAAACTTTATTTTTATGTTTGTAGATGGAATAAGATAAAGATGATGAAAATAATCGATGCAATCAACAAAACATTCCTCTAAACAACCCAAGTCATGGAAGTAGATCGAACACTAACAGCAATTCCAGTGAAGAATGATGATCTATTTAGATATCAATGCAACCTATTGTATTTTTTGAAATAATTTTCTGTGAAAATCAAACATTTTGCTTAATGTAATGGACATAGTGTCCCAAATGAAAGACAATGGGTTACCAATCACAATCTCATTTTGTATGACACAGAGCCTCTTATTGATATATAATAAATACATTTTAATTTATTTTATTGTGTTATCCAATGTCATTGTAAAATATTACACCATTAATTAAATATATGGATGATTAAATATTATAATGAAGAGATGTGAAATCTATTAATATAAAAAATTAATCCAAACATCACATACAAATACACTAATTAAATTTTAATTTATATGAATACTTTTATTAGATATATGTCAGTTTTTTGATGAATAACGGATTTTTAAAATTACAATAATTGCACTATCACGAGACGATGTTTCCAAATAAAAGAAAATCGCATACAAAAAACTAGTGCATCCATAACAAAAAAAATGCATCAGTGCATTATGTTATATGAAAGCACCATGGCCATATATTTTTGCATCATTGGTGCCTTTTCAGAAAAAGAAAAAAAAAAAAAAAAAAAAAAAAAAAAAAAAAAAAAAAATTAAATTAAATTAAATTATCGGGGCTTTTATTTCTTCAAGCAGGAGTATTGTTTGTAATTAATGCCCCAGTGCATTATAGTTCTTAACACACTAGTGCTTCATAGAACTAACACCCCAGTCCTACTAAATATTAATTCCAGCCCCGATGCATTATTGAAATTAACAACATTTGTCCTTTTATATCCCTAACGAGCCAGTGCGTTTATACAAATAATACGCATCGACGCTCTGAGTTTAAACAAAAGCATCAGGACTACAATTATTTTTTTCATGCCCCAGTGTCATTCCTTAAAATAATGCCCTAGGGCGTTGTTGATAGATAAGCACTGGGGTGGTATACATTTCAGGCTTTGATTCTATTTTCATTCAACATCTCGGTGCTTTTAGTTATGTGTGTAACCTTATGCTTATATATATGTAGCGCAACAATGCTTCTTATTCCATGAAGCACACCGCCAAAAAAATATCTACTAAAACCTTCAACCGCCCAGATTTTTTCAGTTGTGATGAAGTTTTGTTATAATCTCCACAAAAACATCTACTATCACAAAGAAATGTTTTAGTGGATGCTTTTTTCACAATTTTTTCCAATTTTTTCCTTGTAGTGTTTCTATCTTTTATTTTCTTGTTGTCCTTTTTGAGTTTAGGACAATTCCTCTTAAAGTTCCCATATTCATTGCATTCATGGCAATGGATCTTTGACATGCAAGCTTTTTCTTTTTATGAGGATCAAACTTTCCTTTCTTTCTATCCATAGCTGCATATGCTTGAGTTTGTTCACACTACCCAACATCATTCTTTGCCTTCAACCTAGTTTCTTCAATCTTACATAATGACCAAAGTTCACTGACTGGAGTGGCTTCCTTCATTCCATAGATACTTGATACAATGTTTCCCCATTCATGAGGTAGTGCAATGAGCACAACAATGGTCATTTCTTTATCAAACATTATTTCTCCTAGTTATTGTAGTTGATATCTTATTTGAGATATCCGCATAAGATATGAGGCTACCCCTTCTTCCTTAGATACCTTCAACCCGTACAATTTGGTTCTCAATGATATAACAATTCTACAAACTTTTCATAGATACCTTTTTATTTCTCCAACTTTTCTACATAAGGGATGAGGGAATCCTTGATTAATTCTATGACAATTCTTTGAGTCATTATTTCCCCTTTCATTTACTTTGATAGTGCATGAGATTTCTCTTGATATGTTTTTGAGGTTTAACCCTTAATATAGTCAATAACTTCATTCTCCGTGAGAATCAAATCTATCCTCTTTTTCCATGGAAGGAAATTTGATGACCCAACCAGTGTGTTGTTGTCCTTACAGAATGAAGTCATGTTCATAGTAGATTCAGACATAAATAGAAAATACTTACTTGTCAAGTGAAGATGATATCTTCAACTTTATGCCTTCTTGATGATGTTGATAATTGAAGATCCCTTATTGATGATGATGATTTCTTGAAGATGTCTTCCTTCTTCAAAGTTGATAGTGCTTCCTTTTCAAGAGAGGGAGATAGTTTTGATTCCTTTGATGATGATGGAAATGCTTATTTTTTCTTCCTTCGATGATTATTGTAGAATGTGTGAGCTTCCCAAGAATTCTTAAAGTCTATAATCCTTCTTTGAATGAACTATGGTTTTTGAGGTCTTCTTCTAGATGATATTATCCTTGAGATGAGATGGGTAGTCCTCTTTAATGCTCCTTAATTCCCTTTCTTTAAGGTGATGTGTGGATTAGTCCTTATTGATGATCTCCTCATTCTTCACCCTTTTATATCCTTCTTCAATTGATGATCTTATTTAAGTTGCCTTTCCTTGTTGTTGTCACCTTAGCTCTGATACCATGTTGAGAAATCAAGGGATGGCTTATTTAGATGATTTCTCTTACTTGGATAACTACTTATGATGTTATTTTTCTTAACTTTATGTAATTTTCATTAACTTAATCTTGTTATTATTTTCTTATCATCAAACAACTACCAAACTATGAAGATCAAAGAGACAAAAGGACATAAAATGTAGGCTGCTAGCCAGGGTCAAAACCTCTCCTCTTGAGAGGAAAACCCACAAGAATTATTATTTTCTTATATAATGTATAGATTACAAATTCCAAGACCTATGACCCTTAACAAAGACCCGTTCAAGACCAATTAAACCTTCCTTATTGACGATCTTTCCTTACACACCTTGTAGCAATAAACTTCGACCTTCCAACAACTTCTCTAATAACTTTGACCCCAACAAATTCTTGAGCAACTTCGGCCCCAACAACTTCAATCCCAGCAACTTCGATCCCAACAACTTTTCCAGAACTTTTGATCCCATCAACTTTTCCAACGATTTCCACCTTAGCAACTTCATAATTTTGTTGCACATCAAAGAGAGAGACCTAAAAACTTCAACTCTAGCTTCCTTCTTAGACTTCATTTGCCTTAGGAATTCTTCTTTTAGCATCAAACTTATTCTCTTACTTCTTTGTATGTCTTGGATATTTTCTTCAAATGAGGTCGAATGCCTCTTATATGTAGGCTTCCCGAGGGTACGAATTTCCTCCATGAGGCCAATTTGTTCTTTCATGTAGGCCAACTTGTTACAGCTAGGTTGACTTGTCTTGGAGGTTCTTTTAATGATTCAAATAAATTTCTTTTACATAATACAAGATGCCCAAAGGGGTCTTACATATTGCAATGACTCAATTGACTCCTAAACTTTATGACAAAGCCCTCAAAGCACTCAATGGGTGCTTGACCTATAAATAAAATGACCTTGAGCATGAAACCCATGCTTCAAAATAGTAATAATAAAATTTATTTTTCTCTTTTCTTCAAATGCATAAAATCATGATTGCAATAAACATTATGAAGACTAAACCTAGTTACACATTTCAACAATATAGTGTGGTTGATGGGCTTACTTGGTTCTTCATGTGGACTTGGTTGGACTTTTGGTAGCCTTTAATCAATCCTAGATATAGCCTTGTCTGATAGGCAGCCTAGAAATGGAAATCGGGGTTATGTTCAAGAGACCACTCTAGGGTATGGGGGTTGTTGTAATTTGAGTTTCTCAAGGCCTCCTTTTTCTCCACCTATTTCTAAATTTTATGTTGAATTGGTGGATCCATGGTGTGGTGCAGAACTATGGTGTGTGCGACTAATTTTGCATGTTTTCAAGCTGCTTCTAGCTGACAGCTCACTCCCTCAGTTGCTTTCCCAGGCAAGCAAATCACGTTTTTTGGTGGCGAATCTAGTTGGTTTGGGATGGCCCAACTAGGGCACACCTCAATTGTTATTTTCCATTCTTTTCCCTACACAACATAAATCTCTTTCTTGGTCTTTTAAGCTCCAAAATCTAGTGTGGAAGTGGATTGTTTTCTAGTGCATTACAGTTTGGAAGTTTGTGTGGATGACGACAATGCTCTTCTACGTCCCTTGGAGTTGGTTTTGCACTTATTGTGAAATTATTGCCTTTCTATTTCTAGATACTTGCCAAGTCTTTGTGTTGGCTCTTTAACTATTTATGTATTGATTTCTTCTTAGTCTTTGGGTAGTCCAGAATTGTGGACTTTGGCGGCATGTTTGTTTTTATGTTTCTGAGGTGGCTTTGTGTGTATGAGGCATAGTCTTATTTTAAAATATATTTGGTTATGGTTGGATATCTTGATGTAAATATGATGTACATTTCATTTTATTAATAGAAAGTATCTTGATGCTACTTATAAAAAAACATCCTAAACTCACCACCGTTAAAAGTGAGGGGTAGGTATTGTGCGGTCTGCGTTGTGATGTGAAGGATTTGTAATGTGTGGACCCCATTTATTTCATGGAAATAATGGACCCCACAAGGAGTATGGACCAGCTCGGGTTTGAATTTCGAAATAAAACTACCCGTCAAAATTGACGCTTTCACAATTCTATAATTCATTATAATAGTTCTTATGGATAGTCTCTCTTTTTTTTACGGTTATGGGAATTTTTTAACTATGACAGATAAGTGGCTTTGTGATGAGAGAATTTGTTTATAAAACTCTATTTCTATTTGGAGAGTAACAATATTTATTATATAATAAGATAATGATATAAATTAAAGGCATACTTTAACTTATAGACAAAATAGTATTTTTCACCGGAATCTCGGAATGCAATTTCAAGCAAGATTGTGATTTTTTGTTGTTTAAAATACATTTTTGAATGCATAAATGGATTAAGCACCTTGAAAAACCCTTTTATGACTCAAATTTTATAGATTAAACAAATTAAACTCAAGTTTTTAAAAATATGTACCAGATTTTGGTTAATGTTATCACCAAAAAATGATCACCTTACCATTTCTAACTAGGTGGATCGAAATACACCATGTAGGATTAATTTTACCATAGTAAATCACTTTCACCATGAGATATAGTTTAGTAAAACATTTTTATTAAATTATTTTTGATTAAAATTTAAAATCCCCATGAGAATAATTGAATAAAATTATATATTATTTAATTTTCTCTAATAATAATTATTAAATCATTGTTTGATCATTATTCCTTGTCACATTTAACTAAATCACCTAGGAATAAATAATTAAATAAATATTTATTTATTATTCCTTAATTCTAGTATTAGAATAATTGTTAAATCACTATTAAATAATTATTTCAATTTCACACCATTCTTAATCCTCGGCAAATAATTTTAGACGTTAATTATTTCTATATAAATATATTCGACCATTTTGAATATATTTTCTCTCTCCCAAAATATAATAAAGTATTCCTAATGGGTAGATATTGATTTGGTCAATATTATTTTAATTTTTCCCATTTTCGAGATTAACCCAATACTTTATTATAAATAAGAGGGTTTTCCATTCATTCTTCACCATGATCATTATCATCGTCACCATTATCGTCTTTTTGCACTTGAGCTCCCACTTGAATTCTACACATTGTTTTGGGTTTTTCACACATTGAGAGAGAGAATCAATTACTAAAGAATCAAGGACATCAAAGGACCCATCCCACAAAGGAGGATTTGCAGACCCTTTTGTAGATCTCCTTCAACAGGTGTTATCAATAAAGATTTAGTATTTATTTTAAAATTCTTTCCATTTTGGTTATTACATTGGAGATATATTGTTCTTTGTTTTTTTGGACTGCATATGTTGTTTTGTTGCAATTTTTCTAGTCTTATTATTGCAGATCTGAAAAATAAGCATCCAAAAATTGTTGTCAGGGCCATGTGTCACCAGTGACTTAAGTGGAATGTTTTTGGTACACCTTCCAAGAAATTTCATACTAACAAATGAGGACTCCACTGGTGTAATAATTCAGTTCTTGGGCGACTGAAGTTTAAGTAAATTTTAGGGTTTTCTACAACTATTTATAGCCTCTCAATTTCTATTTATAGCTTTATATCCTTTTTTGTCAAATTTTTGAATTCTGGTGGTTTTTTGGTTCTTTCCATGGGTCACAAGTACCAACAGAGCAAGAGATGGAAAAATCTATGCAATATCTACTGACCAAGAGTATCGGGAGAAAAACGCACTTTTTATCCCCATATATGTGTTCCAGAGCACACTTTTTGGCCCAATAACTATGTTTTCTACTATTTCCAGGTCAGTACCTATGTTTTGGATTTTTTTCAAGAATTTTTCATAATTTCTTTCAAACTTGTCAAGAGTGTTGTGTGTAGACTAGGAAGGGTTTCTCATCTTTGTTTCAGTCTCCCTTAGGCCTCTATTCTCTTAGTTTTTCTCTTTGAGGAAGGAAAAATCCCCCTAGGGTTTAGAGTACACCTCCACATTTTTAGGAAGAGATTGGTTGGGTGAGGAGTCTATGGTTTCAACATTTTCAGCCACTAATTTTTAGAGTCTGATCCATTATTTTACAGCACTTGTGGATAGGTTTATTTCAGCTTTTATCCCTTTAGAGTTTGGGTTTTTCCTTTCCCCCTTAGGATCCACTTGAGCATTCTAGGTTTTGGAGCTTCATACCTATCCTTTGCAGCATTTCTCACCTATGGTTTTTGTTGTGTATCTGCACTATTTACAGCAAATTTGTGCCTCTAGATCTCATTCCCTTTGACATTAGGTATTTTAAGCGTTTTATGTGTGTTTGAGTAGCTTGTTTGCCTTCTCTTGCTTAGCTTCTTGATAGCCTTTTTGGGTGGAGTTTTGGGTGCTTTATTGGTTGTTTATTTTTTTGTCCTTTTTAGCAGTATTTACACTAATTTATCATTTTATTTTTAGCAGCACATGCAATCATAAAACATGTTCAATTAACTCATCCACTTAACACGTCATTTTCACACACTCATAGCCTAAGTGAATGTGACCTTGGTTAACACCGCCAAGTCAAGACTTGAAATACTACACCTTAATAATCTATATAGTTTAGGTGTAGGATTAGTGGGATAGGCTTCTAATAACACCCATCGATCACTTACATTAAGACATAGAATTTGGCATATTAGGGAACTTAAAATCCTTCACTATCCCACAGTCCAAAGTCGGAGTGCATCAAAAACCCGATTCAGAGGGGGTTAGGCTAGGTCATAGTGCGAGTGGTTCTCCTTGGGGCTACCCAACCTATGGCATGGAATCCCATAAGTTGGTTGATCACCAAGAAGCTCAAGACTCCAGCCACCCCTGTGGGACGAAGGTAATTGTAGTGACCAATCTTAGGAAAACACCCTATAGGATTGGTTGTGGGAAGTAGTTGGTCCTCTACCCTACCTTTCTCTAGATAGCTCTGCTTGCGGGGATGAGATTCTGTCAAGTAAGGAGTTCTTTGTAAGACCATCTGAAACAGTAGATTTAGGATTTTATTTTTTTTGTATTCAAGCTTTTGTAATCCATAATGAATTAGGCAAATTCTTTTGGTAGAAATCACATAAGAGAAACTTCTGGCCGACGCATTTCGAACCAACAAGTGTGGTTCATCATAAGGATCAGATGAAGATGCAGACCATGGAAAAGGCTTAAATAGAGAGCAATGTAGAGACATAATTTCAAGTAACGACTATATTTGAACAATAATAATTAAATTATGATATTAATTATAAAATATATTAAAAACAAATTATTATTAATATAATCGCTATATTAAAGGCTAGTTTTTGAAAAAATATTTGAATAATATAATATTTATTAATTTATTAAAATTTAATAGGCAACGGCTATATTAAATGACTAATTTTTGAAAAATAATATTTAAATTAATTTATTAAAACCAAACATTACTAGTTTTTGAAAAATAATATTTAAATAAAGATATTAGTTTATTGATTTATTAAAAAATATTAATAAGTAACGAAAATATAGGTTTGTTTGAATATCTAGACCACCTATAGGCTATAGGTATTTTTCTTTGATAGGACGTGCTTTCTTTTATTAGAGTAGCATCATTAATATAGTTAGTTTACACTTGGCACCATTGCAGTAGGTGTTCGTTCATTGTTGTTTCTCTTTTACTCCTATCATCACCATTTAGTCCTTAGAGCCATCGTTGTGCCCCCTAGGCATTTGTCACAGAGAATTAGAGGCCTTCACCCTCAGTTTCCATTAGGACATATTACTCCTCCTCATCGAGTTAGATTCCATCCTCCTAGTCCTCCATCGAGTCCTCTTTCTAAATATGGTTCTATTGATTCTTCCAATTCTTCCTTTGATTCTGCGTCTTCTAAACCTTGTATAGCCACCATATCAGGCACCAACATGGGTGTGGGAAACTAAGGTGGTAACCCAGGTACTAACAAAGGTAAACCTGCAAGCAGAACCTCCACCGGTATGGTCACTCCTACTCCATTGCTTCCTTTTATGGTTGGTTTGAGTCTCTCTGATTTCAGCCAGCTCATCAACAATCCTCTCCTCCATGACCCCAATTGTCCAACTATGCCTACTAAACTCCCTTTCAACATCCCTAAGTTCGAAGGTAATCTAGGAGAAGATCCCACAAATCATATTTGCTCATTCCATATGTGGTGTTCATCCAATTCTATCATTGAAGACTCCATCCATCTTCACCTTTTCCAACGCACTCTTACTGGAGTTGTTGCTAAGTGGTATGTCGATCAACCTAGAGCCACTCATTCCAATTTCGCAACTCTGGCCAAAGCATTTCCAGCCTATTTCCTGTTACCTCTTCGTTATGACACTAGTACCGAACTATTGACTTATTTTCGTCAAACTTTTGTCACTCACCTATCTGACCATATTTAGGAATGGCATAGAAGGAGGATCATATGTATAGCTCATGAATTCGAAGACCACATCTATGGATTGGTTCCTTAGATCACTTTTGGCCCCCATTGATAAATATGTCACTTCTCACTTCCCTCAATCTAAGGAAGATACACTCCAAGTAGCCTTGAAATTTGATATGATATATGCCTAGTCAGGTTATGTTTATATTGTCATTCTTGATTTGCCCTAGCCTGGTGCTTCTAATGCACCGGGGGCATCTCATGTCATTGATGGCATTGTTGGAACCATTTCGCACCATCAAATTCAACCATATTCTCCACCTCCGATGAGTTATGGTCAACCCCCGGGAGGGACCAGTTCCTCTTAGACCTATCCCTCCCCCCATCTTTCACATGTAAACTCTTATCCTGGTCCCACCACATGATATGCATATCCCCATCTGCATCAACAGATGGCAGGGCTATTTGTTGCTCCACCTGTCTATCCTAATGTTTCCCCATCTCCTTATTATTAGTATGCATTGCCTAGTGCTCCAACCCCTCTGACACCCATTCCCCAGCCTCTCATGCCTTCTCCACCTCTGCCACAACAACAACCTCCTGCACATGGTCAAGTGTATCCTCAACAAAGCATAACCAATCCCCCTAACACTAAGGAAATGAACAAGGGGAAAGGTAACCAGAACCAACAATCTCAAGGTAATCAAGGCAGTAAGGGTCCACCACCTAATCCACCTTGGAGAAACCAGCCTAATCCTAAATCCCAGCAACAAGGCGAACACCCCAAGCAAAACAAGGGTCTTCATACAAACAAACCTTGTGCCTGTTGTGGCGCATATGGCCATTATACTCATGAGTGTACCCTTTTACCTCAGATACTTCAACTATGGGAAGCTCAAGCAACTACTTCTAGAGAACCACAACCCATCACTCCTCCTCTTCCTGCTGCTTCATCTCAACCAGTTGTGCTTACCAATCCTTTTCTTCACCAAGGATATCTTGCTACTCAACCTACACAAGGTCATGCGGCTCCCCAACCCCCACCATTTGGTCACAAAGATTATCATATTCTTACACTGAATTCTGACAAGATTAATGTTGAACAAGTCAACCTTCAGACTCGATCGCACCAATATGACAAGCCGCCCGCTAAGTTAGCGACTGAGTCCCAACTCCAAGTTTCCACTGAGCTTCTATCATCATCCAATGGTACCTTACAGATCCCTCTACCTAAGGTAGAGGTTATCCCCAATATCCCCAAAGTTCCATTATGTCGAAACATTGTCTCTGCTAAAGCCGCCCATACGTATAACATAGTAGATGACTTGGCGCAGTCTCCTACTGCCATGTCAACTATGGAAGTCGTCAAAACGTTCCCATCTCAATGAAAAGTTATACTCTCTTCTTTGGGTGTTATTGGTCCTCATGATGATCATATTATTGTCTTTGACGTTGACAAGTCGAAACATCCTCCCCTACCTTCATCTATTTCATTTCAAATACCAGTCTCCATAAGAAACTCCATTGTTCAGAGGTGTATCATAGACAAAGGCGCCTCCACCTATGTGATGGTTGCTAGTGTTTCAAAGCAACTTGGCTCACTAGACCTATCCCTATCCACCATCACTCTCTGTGCCTGGGACAGTCATCCCTCACAACCCCTTGGCTTATATCGCAATTGTCCTACCACTGTTTCCGACAAGACTGTCTCTATTAACATTTAGGTCATTGATGCCCCATTATATTACAACATCATTTTGGGTCATAGTTATACCTATTCTATGACTATTTTCGCATTTGTGGTTTTCCGTAAGATGCGCTTCCCTCATAATGGAAAGATCATTACTATCGATCAGTTGATGTACTATGATCCTAAGTCTCAGACTTCATGTCAATCCACCATCTCATCGATGACTAGAAATAAGGTTGTTTAGTCCCTCACCAATGTCTCTCCTGGAGTTTACAAATATTCCACCTTGCTTGTTGCTTATTATGGTCCACCATCTACTCCTTCTGAGCCTATCTCATCTAGTATTTTCATGCTTCAGGCATCATAGGCTACTCACAATCGGTCTAGTTTTCCTTCACAATAGCCAGCACCTCTACAGCCTATTGTTCATAACTCAACCCAGCCTTTTGGTTCTACTCCTCCAGGTCATCTTCCTTATGTTGGTATCTCTCCTAGTCCTTTTCAGCCCAAAACAGTTCCCCCAGGCCTTAACCATCTCGGATCCATTTCCCTGGGCCATTACCCTTATGGTCAGATAATGTTCTTATTTCCACCCCTGGGAGTTTATTCTACACTTGTAATGGCTACTTTGTGTTGAGATTGCAACAAGATGATGGAGCTTAGTGAAAAGAGTCGCCTTCACTAAGTGGGCCCCCAGGCAAATTATGGCGCAAAGTCTATTTTTAGACTATGTCTATTTTTAGACATATGGATCATGTCTATGAGTTGCAAGATGTTGTTTATGGATGATTGGTCAAGTTGGAAAAAATAGATGGACTTCTATTTTAGACAACAGCGGTGACACTGTCAAGTCTAATTATAGAGCAGTCAAATATTATTAGCTTATAATAATATTTAGACTATAAA
>APFE030963267.1:177176-200104 GCA_000404065.3 Pinus taeda | reverse complement strand
CCAATGGGAGGTGCTGATGTTGTACAAGGAGTCCAATGGCTACAATCCCTGGGTACAATAGCTTTTAATTTTCAAGAACTTTTCATCAAATTTTCTACGGAAGGAAAGGAAGTTGAATTAAGGGTATTGCAGGGAAACCAGGAAAGATAATCAGCTCTAATGGTATGACAAAGCTTCTAAAAAAGGAGCAAAGAGGTGTAATTGCACAATTATGTTCGCTAGATGTTTCCACATCGGAATCATCTATTTATCCAGATCTCCAAAAAGTCCTGGACAACCATTCCAAGGTATTTGAGACTCCCAAAAGGTCTCCCACCTATTCGTGATCATGATCATGCTATTCATCTGATTCCAGGAAGTGTTCCTCCAAACATTAGGCCGTACAGATATCCCTATGCCCAAAAGAGTGAAATTGAACTATGGTTGCAGAAATGCTAGAGGCTGGTATAATTCAACCAAGTCAAAGTTCTTTCTCTGCTCCAGTAGTATTGGTGCACAAGAAGGATGGATCATGGCGCATGTGTCCCGATTATAGGGAGCTCAACAAGCTCACTATTAAAGATAAGCCCATTCCTGTCATTGATGAATTACTGGATGAATTGCATGGATCAATTTACTTCACTAAGTTGGATCTTCATTCAGGATATCATCAAATCAGAATGAAGACTGAAGACATTCCGAAACAACATTTAGAACTCATGAGGGTCATTATGAATTTTTGGTCATGCCTTTTGGCCTTACCAATGCACCTTCTACATTTCAAGGTTTGATGAATTCCATTTTCAAACCCCTCCTTAGAAAATTTGTGTTAGTATTTTTTGATGATATACTAATCTACAACAAGTCTTGGAAGGATCATGTTGAACATGTTGACAGGTGCTACAACTATTGGAGGAGAAACAATTATATGCAAAAAGATCCAAATGTTTCTTTGGAGTACAAGAGGTGGAATATTTGGGTCATATTGTATCTCATGAAGGAGTTAAGGTAGACCCTAGAAAAATTGAAGCCATTAAGGAATGGAAAATCCCCACATCCATAAAGCATCTGCGAGGATTTCTGGGGTTGACAGGGTATTATCGCAAGTTTGTTAAGAATTATGGGAGAATAGCAGCACCTCTAACAACATTATTGAAGAAAGATGCATTTTTCATGGACTCCAGAAGCAACAAAGGCCTTCAAACATCTTAAAGAGGCAGTGTGCCAAGCACCTGTCTTAGCTACACTGGACTTCACAAAAACCTTTATTGTGGAATGTGATGCTTCACGAAATGGAATTGGTGCTGTTTTAATGCAAGATGAAAGACCCATTGCTTTTGAAAGTCGTCCAATCAAGGGAAAGTTTTTACACAAAGCTATTTATGAGAAGGAAATGTTGGCAATACTCAATGCACTTAAGAAATGGCGACCCTACCTAATGGGAAGACACTTCAAGGTAAAAACGGATCATGATAGCCTTAAATACTTTTTAGAACAAAGATTATCCTCTAAGAGCAACAAAAGTGGGTCACAAAGATGTTGGGTTACGACTTTGAAATCATCTACAAAAAAGGGAAGCAAAATGTGGTGGCAGATGCACTCTCAAGAAAGGATGAGGATGTGAAGCATTGTTGTGCGCCATTTCTATTATCCAAACCAGATTGGATAAATGAAGCAAGGTAGGAATGGAAGAATGATGAAGAAGTGTGGACACTCATTCGAAAGTTAAAACAAGATTCCAGTACATCTGATACATTTAGCTGGCAAAATGATTCATTATGGTACAAAGATCGCTTATACCTCTGTAAGAATTCCCTACTCAAACAAAAGATTCTTATGGAATTGCCACTTCTCCCTTAGGAGGGCACTCAGGATTTTTAAAAACTTACCACAGCATTAAGAAGGAATTTTTTTTGGATGGCCTTAAATCGGATATTCAAAAGTTTGTGGCAAAATGTTTGGTTCGCCAACAAAATAAAGTTGAAACAATTAAGACACCAGGTCTATTACAGCCTTTATCCATTCCAAGCCAACGTTGGGAGGAGGTTTCAATGAATTTTATCACAAGTTTATCCAAGTCTAAGGGAAAGAGTGTCATCATGGTGGTAGTTGACAGACTTACCAAGTATGCACACTTTTGTGCATTATCACATCCATTTAAAGCTAGTACAGTTTCTACTGCAGTTATGGAAACAATTCAAAAGCTACATGGAAACCCAAAGATTATTGTAAGTGACAGAGATCCCATTCTCACTGGAAATTTTTGGACAGAATTATTTTCTTGTCTTGGTACTCAGTTAGCTCATAGTCATCTTATCATCCTCATTCTGATGGGCAAACTGAGATAGTAAACAAATGTTTGGAAGGATATCTTCGTTGCTTTGTATCTGATAAACAGACACAATGGGTCAGATGGTTGCCTCTAGCTGAATGGTGGTATAACACTTCCTTGAATACAGCAACAAAAATGACCCCATTTATGGCACTTTATGGGTATGAACCACCATCCATCACATCATATTTAAGAGAAAATTCTAAGGTTCAAGCAGTGGAACATCACATCGAACATCAACAACAAGTGCTCCAACTCTTAAAGGATAACCTCATGTTGGCACAGAATAGAATGAAACAACAGGCAGATCAACATCGCAGCGAAAGAAGTTTTGTTGTAGGTGATTGGGTATTTCTACGGCTACAACCATATAAGCAATGTCCCTCAAGCAAGCTAAGAAGGATAATAAATTATCACCAAAGTATTATGGTTCGTACAAGGTGTTGCAAAAGATTGGTACTATGGCATACAAATTGGAGCTTCCTGCAGCATCTTGAGTGCACCTAGTTTTCCATGTTTCATGTTTAAAGAAGGTTATAGGCGACAAGCTCCCAGTTCGAACAATATTGCCAGAACTTGACGAGGAAGGAAAAATTGTATTGGAACCGGAAAGTAGTCACAGAAACAAGAACTCGACAGCTACGAAATCGATCAATTTCAAAGTATCTCATCAAGTGGAAGAACTTATCCACTGAAGGTTCCGCATGGGAGGATGAGATTTTTATACAGAAGCATTCATACTTACTCAAGCGTTGAGGACAACACTTTTTCTGATGGAGAGGGGCATGTTAGGTCCTTATAATACTAGTGATTACCCCATTACTATTGTAGTTGTATCCCTTATTAATATTGGTGTGCCCCTATTGTCCCCATATTTTTATTACTGTGCCCCATAGAATCCCTCTATTGTTATTTTTTGTGGCTTTATATTATTATTGTTAAGTCGGCTGGGTTATATTGTGACTCCTTAGATTCCTATATATAGAAAGGAGGTTTTGTCATTTGAATCATCCAAGAATTCTTCATTTGTGTAATGTAAAGGAGGTTGCCCCATCGAAGAGGCTGAATTCTAAGGCGTTGATCTCTCTTTTCTATCTTTTTGTGAGCTGGTTTCATAACACTCCACCTGCTCCCCTCCATCCTGTCATCGCAGTTGGCCCTTACATTAAATGGATTATTGACTTCATAGTGTCGACCCCCATCTTCTAATGACCATAATTATATTATCGTGGTCATTGACTATTTGACCAAATGGGATGAAGCCATGCCAATGTTCAATAACACCGTGGCTACTGCAACCCTCTTTTTCTCTAACCATGTAATCACTCAATCTGGGGTTCCGAAACAATTGGTCTTTGACCATGGCCGACACTTTGAAGATGAGATATGGAGTGATTTATCCTCTCTGTTGAGCTTCAAACACCAATATTCATCGTCTTACTACCCCCAAGGCAATGGCCAAGTTGAAGTTGTCAACAATATCCTTAAGACTATGCTTCAGCGGACCTTGAACAAACACAAGACTAATTGGCATCTAATGTTCTTCCCTTCTTTGTGGGCCTATATAACTTTTGTCAAAACCGCCACTGGGTTAACTCCTTTCCACCTCGTTTTCGGAGAGGAGGAAGTCTTACCAAACGAATGTGAAATCCCCTCCCTCCACCTTGCCATCAAACTCCTCCCAGACACCCAACCTCTAGAATGATGATTTATCATGCTTGAGCATGCCAATGAAGATTGTTGTGTTGCATTGCAAACCAATGAAGCGGCCAAAAAGTGCACCAAAGCTCAGTATAACCAAAAATTCCATCCTCATACCTTCCATGAAGGTGGACTTGTTCTGGTTTATGACCAAGCTCATGATGTCCTAGGGCAAAAAAAGTTTGAACCATTATGGCTGGGACCTTACATCATCTATAAGTGTTTGGGCAAAGGGGCATACCTTTTAGAGGGTCCAGAAGGAGAAATCCTTCCTAACCCTTGCAATGCACTCTACCTCAAGAAATTTAACCCATAGCATTTCCCATTGAAATGCATGTATCTTTTTATTGTTCTTGCATTTAGGTAGCTTGCATCCCCCATCATCTTATTCATTTCCTTCTTGCATCTTTCAGATGGATCCATTATCCACACCTCATATCGGTTATGTCGATGGTGCGAGTTGCTTCACCAAGAATCTAGCCTTAGCAGCTTGCGCCATTTTCACCCCTTTGTATTCATTAGTCCACTCCAATGGTGTCTAGGTTGGATCCTCCACCAATAACTTGGCTGAATATGATGTTGTGATAGGTTTGTTAGTCAATTCCCTTGATCATCGCATCCTTAACCTTCATTTTTGTCTTGATTCCTTGCTACTTGTCATGCAATTGAATGATGTTTATCATGTGCATAATCCTGTCCTATTTAGAAAATATCTACGAGTTAAGCTTTTGGCACATGAATATGAATCCATTACATCCATTCATGTTCCTAGAGCCCAAAAACATTATGTAGATACCCTTGCAAATAATATTCTAGATTTTCATTTATCACATGCATATACAAGAAGACATCCATAGCATACACAAATGGCGAACCACAATCATCACAAAAAGTTCCATAAGCATATTATGTATCATAATATCCAACATATAGTGTTTGGAGTCCACTATTCTAAATACATCTAACATGGTCATTCACATGTTATAACAAAAAAATGGGACCCACATGTCCCTATGCCTAATCACTATCATCTGGAGGCTCCTGAGACAATGGCTCCATCCCACCAGCCCATAGGTCTCATACTGCCTAACCGGCCATTGCAATGCGTTGTGTGATTCCTCACCATTTTGAGGCAAGACCAGTGCACTGATCTGTATACCGATCTTCTAACTCATGCCACTCGTTCTCTGTCACCTCGACCAGTAGCACATCGAATCTACATCGGAGATCCTCCAATGGAGCATCACTACCTGATCTTTGTTGTGATGTGGAACCACTCTGATATGCAGCCCCAAGAGTTGTGTGTTCGGTCCCTATACTCCTAGTGTAACCCCTTATTGTTATTAGTGTAACCCCTTATTGTTATTAGTGTAACCCCTTATTGTTATTAGTGCAACCCCCTTATTCTATTCTTGTACCCATATAGTCCCCATGTTGTTATTATTATGCCCCATAGAAGCCCCCTAGAATATTATTGTTATGTAGGCTCTGATTGTATTGGGACCCCTTAGACTCCTATATATAGAAAGGAGGTATTGTCTTTTGTATCATCAAAGAATTGTTCATTTGTGTAATGTAAAGGAGGTTTCCCCCTCGAAGAGGCTAATTTTGAAGTCGTTTATCTAACTTTTCTATCTTTTTGTGAGTTGGTTTCATAACATTTGGTCTCAGAGCTTTGGATTCTAGGGTTTCGCTGCTCCAAACAGGTCATCGTGGAATTTTCACTATAAATTTTCCTATACGAAGTTTTAGAAGCTAAAAAAAAAACCATTTGAGCCAAAATCGTTTTGAACCTCGGATCCGAATTTCAGATCTTGCCTCGCTATATTTTCAGAGATATGATCTAAGGCAATTAGGGTTTTTGCAAGCTCCAGAATTCCATCTCAAATAAGTCATCGTGGAATTTTCGCTATAATTTTTTTTGGGAAGGTTTAGACTCTAAAATTAAAACCCATTTGAGCCAAAATCTTGATGAAACTCAGGCCCCAATTTCAAAACTTGTTTCTCTATATGTTCAGAGATATGGTCCAAGACATTTAGGGTTGTTGCAGGCTCCCAAATTACATCCCAAACAGGTAACCTTGGGAAAATTATCATAACTTTCTCTCTAAGCATCAAATTGAAATTTCATAGGCAGTTACAGAAAGAGGACGAAATGTACTTTTATATGTATCATTTTAGGTCTGAACGTCGAAACAGTGACACGTGAAACTTCATACAAGTTCACCCTACTGAAAAAGTATATAATCAGGTCATCTTGGGAGATTGGGCATAACTCTTTCTTGGAGAATCCAATTTCTATTATACTGGTGGCATTGGAAAGAGAATGTAGAGGGCTACCGAAGGTTGCAATTTTAGACATTGGAGATCCAAAATTTCATAGATACAACAGATTCAAGATCGATATCCTAAAAGCAAGAAAAAGAATGACTCGAATCAAGAAAATAGAAACACCTAGTAAGAAAAATTGGAGGGATGATTTGAAGAATGTGATCGAAGATATGATCAATAAGATAAATGGTATAGAACAAAAATTGAATGGAAACATGGAATATTTGAATAAATACATGGAGGGTTTGAAGGAATGTAGGACAAAGTCACTACAAGAAAGGCTTCCTAATGTCGAAAACGTAGTAGAGGAAACTCATGATGAGAACAAAAGAAATGTTAATCATGATTTCATAGACTCTAACGTTGTATTGAAGACCCACCATATTCCAAATATATAGATGAGGAAATCTGATGGCAAGGATCCAGTAACTTGGATACTATGGATGGAGCAATATTTTGATCTACATTATGTGCAACCGCCACAAAAGGTATGTATTGCATCTTTATATTTAGAACCGAATCAGTTTGTATGGTATAGATGGATTTTTTCTCGTAAACAACTTGTCACTTGGTCAATTTTCACGAAGGAAATGATGGCACTTTATGAGGATACAAAGAGCAACACCTTCTTTAGCCAATTCATAAATCTCAAACAAAAAATGGTTCAATGGCAGAGCACATTGAGGACTTCCAAAAATTGAATATAAACGTAAATGATATTCCAGAGAAGCATAGGATTGAAATCTTCATAGGGACTTTAAATGATAACATCCAACATGAGGTTTGCCTTTTGGGACCTGATTCATTGGAGAAGGAATACAGTCTGGCAAGAAAAACTGAAAGCAAAATTATGGGAACAAGGAAATCTGTCACTCATAACTATAAAGATGGAAGTGTTGTTGCTCCTAGACTTTCACCACCTACAAGGTTGACACCACAAAAATTGGAAGAAAAAAGAGCAAAAGGGCATTGTTACAATTGTGATAGAAAATACACTAAAGGTCATAAGTGTGTTGAAAAGAAATTAATTTACATAGATGGGGAAGAGGAGCAAGAAAAGGAACAAGAAAATTCCAAAGAATAGGATATACATCAGGAACCAATCCCAGAGAAAGAAGAAATGAATCTGACTATATCTTGTAATGCATTGACAGGAATTAGCACTCCTCAAACTCTCAAGATAGAAGGGCATATCAAGAAGAAAAAGGTAATAGCGTTAATTGATTCGGGTAGTACCCATAATTTTATTCATTGTAAGATAGCCAAAGAATTGAATTGCTTCCTATATCCAGCACCAAAGTGTCAAGTAATGGTTGCAAATGGAGGAACCATAAATTTCTCTAGAAAGTGCCATAATATCAATCTATCAATGGGAGAATATGTCTTGAATAGTCCAATGCTTTCCATTCCAATGGGTGGTGCAAATGTTGTACTAGGAGTCCAATGGCTACAATATTTGGGTACGATAGCTTTTAATTTTCAAGAACTTTTCTTGAAATTTGTTTGGTAAGGAAAGGAAGATGAATTAAGCGGTATCGTAGGGAAACTAGGAAAGATAATCAGTTGTAATGGCATGACAAATATTCTAAAGAAAGAACAATGGCGCATAATTGCACAATTATGTTCATTAGAGGTTCCCACGTCGAAATCTTCTATTTCTCCAGATCTCCAAAGTGTTTTGGACAATCATTCCAAGGTATTTGGGACTCCCAAATGCCTCCCACCTATGCATGATCATGATCATGCTATTCATTTGATTCTAGGAAGTGTTTCCCCAAACATCAGGCCTTACAAAAATCCATATGCCCAAAAGAGTGAAATTGAACATATGGTTGCAGAAATGCTAGAGGTTGGTATAATTCAACCTAGTCGAAGTTCTTCTTTGTTCCAGTGGTATTGGTACAAAAGGAGGATGGATCAGGGCAAATTGTCCAAATTATAGGGAGCCCAACAAGCTTACTATTAAATAAATTTCACATTCCTGCCATTGATGAATTATTGGATGAATTATATGGAGAAATTTACGTCACCAAGTTGGATCTTTGTTCAGGGTATCATCAAATCAGAATGAAGATTGAAGACATTCCAAAAACAACCTTTAGAACTCATGAGGATCATTATGAATTTTTGGTCATGCCTTTTCTTACCAATGCACCTTCTACATTTCAAGGTTTGATGAATTCCATTTTCAAATCCTTCCTTAGAAAATTTGTGTTAGTATATTTTGATTATATACTAATCTACAACGTCTTGGAAGGACCATGTTCAACATGTTCACAGAGTGCTCAAACTATTGGAGGAGAAACAATTATATGAAAAAAGCTCCAAATGTTTCTTTGGAGTACAAGAGGTGGAATATTTGGGTACTCACTTAGCTCATAGTGCATCTTATCATCCTCAGTCTGATGGGCAAACTAAGATAGTGAAAAAATGTTTGGAAGGATACCTTCATAGCTTTGTATCTGATAAACAAACACAATGGGTCAAGTGGTTGCCTCTAGCTAAATGGTGGTATAACACTACCTTCCATACTACAGCAAAAATGACCCCATTTATGGCACTTTATGGATATCATCCACCGTCCATCACATCATCTTTAAAAGAAAATTATACGGTTCAAGCAGTGGAATATCACATCGAGCATCAACAACAAGTTTTCAAACTCTTAAAGGATAACCTATCTTTGGCGCAGAATAGAATGAAATAACAAGCAGATCAACATCACAGCAAAAGAATTTTTGATGTAGGTGACTGGGTATTTATATGACTACAACCATACAAACAAATGTCCCTCAAGCAAGCTAAGAAGGATAATAAATTATCACCAAAGTATTAAGGTTCGTACAAGGTGTTACAAAAGATTGGTACTACGGCATACAAATTGGAGCTTCATGCATCTTCACGACTGCACCCAGTTTTCCATGTTTCATGATTAAAGAAGGTTATAGGTGAGAAGATCACAGTTCAAACAATATTGCCAGAACTTGATGAGGAAGGAAAAATCATATTGGAACCAGAAGCAGTCACAAAAACAAGAAATTGACACCTATGAAACTGATTAATTTTAGAGTATCTCATCAAGTGGAAGAACATACCCGCTAAAGATTCCACATGGGAGGATGAGAATTTTATACAAAGAATCCATAACTACTCAAGCGTTGAGGACAACACTTTTTGAAGGAGAGGGGCATGTTAGGTCCCTATACTACTAGTGTAACCCCTTATTGTTATTAGTGCAACCCCCTTATTGTATTATCGTGCACATATAGTCCCCATGTTGTTGTTATTATGCCCCATAGAAGCCCACTATTGTCATTGTTGTGCCCCTAGAATATTATTGTTATGTAGGCTCTCATTGTATTGGGACCCCTTAGACTCCTATATATAGAGAGGAGGTCTTGTCATTGTATCATCAAAGAATTGTTCATTTTTGTCATGTAAAGGAGGTTGCCCCCTCGAAGAGGCTGATTTTGAAGTCGTTGATCTATCTTTTCTATCTTTTTGTGAGTTGGTTTCATAACATTGTGCCTCGTCCCATGTATCCTACCAGCCTTACCGGTGCTATATCTGGATTACCACAAAGCTTAGAAATTAGTACGACATACACATATTTATTAAACTATAAATGCATCAAACATATAGCAACTTTCACTTTCCATCTGGACCCCATGCTCATCCCAGTGGAAGTGGTAATTCAAGATCTCCTTGATAGTTCATTCCACTATACAGATAATCATCTATGTACAGTCACATCTGGTCCCAATGTGTGAAAAAATCAGGTCAGAACACCCATTCGACTCCCCCTCCTACACCTTGTTGCAATAGTTGCCCCTAACAACACATCCTGGGCTCCTATGGGCCCCATCACTGATCTGCACATGAGGACAGATGGCCAGGATCTTCTCAAAGAAGAATGATCCTAACACTATCCCAAAAGAACAATTATCATTGGTCCTCACCTACATAGTGTCAATTCTCATTTCAACGACGACAACATCATCTAGGCCCACCCATAGTAGGTCCCTACCAACACACTCTCCACTAGCATCATCTACCCCACAGTGATGTGATGGAAGGCATGATTACCCAAGATTTGCAACATTGTTGCAACGATAGCTTGTGTCTCAAGCCTCTCTAAGTCATTGATATGAATTTTCGTTCACTTTGCACAAACACCCAGTACATAGTGACAATCAACAAACTCACCTATATGCCTCCCCCGAAGCAGCACTAGATGTATCTCCCCCACCACCCCCAGTGGGGGAAATCCTGTCAAAATATATATATGTCTTGGATCGTGATCTCAATCCTATGCCCTTGTATTACAAAGGCCTCCTGATCTGGGTCCCAGTAGCTCACATTCTTCGACAACAAGGACTCACCAGCCCTCATCAAAGGGTTCTCCAAGAAATTTAGCACGCCATACCATGCCAAAACCCCTATGACTACTTGATTCCCCTGAATCTCAACAAGAAGGGTCTCCAAATATGTTTATCACCATGACACCTTTAGCTCTGCCATACCTACAACATACCATTATGTTTTTTCAGTTCATAGTCACAGGCATGCATCATGGGACCAGAACTACAGCCCAATAGAGACCCCCCATTATGTTCTTTCTCTCAATCCAGAACGTAGTTTTTGCCTTCAAATCTACATTGGATGCACTTCTTGGGAATTTTTTTGTGTTTAGAATGCAGATCATGGCCCAATAAGTGTGCTTCGACCGTGAAGAAGAGTAGGGGTTTCCCCAGAGAAATAGCCCTAATCTGAGCATCTAATACACCAAAAACTATGAGTAAGGTTAGGTCACCTACCTCCAATTTGTAGATCCTGACTCTGATGGTTGGTTTGTCTACTATGATCTCAACAAGATTTAGGGCCTTCTCCTCCTCTCCAAATCCTCCAACATCTCACTATGCAAATGAATTGGATTTAGGGGCAAAAATCTCTTTTATAAGAAAAACCTTAGTTTTTTCATCGCCCATTGCAACCAAACCATAGCTTGGTTTGACGAACCATTAGCATTTTTGGAAAGCTCTCACTGATTTCTATAATCAGTCTCCCTTTTTTTTTGGGAATTAGGCACTTCAACATGAAACCATTTTTTCCATGCTTCTCACTTTGCCGCCTATTAAAATCGAATTTCTTCATTTAATCAATTTATAACTTGGTACCACTATATCCATGCATTGGTTGACTCACATGTCAATTTTCATCATGAGTAACCACCATTTACTCATGTTTTAATGGTCCCCTCTGGGCCTCCCCCATGTGGCAGCATTATTGAGTCACCCTTGTTCAGAGCATCTGAGATGAGTCACCCTAACATTTATGGAGTCTGTTTCAAACCCGCTTGAGTCCAATTATAGTGTTCCATACATATTTATGTCGCATCCATCCCATTGTGTTTATATTTGGCCTCCATCTCTAATGCTTCATCTTTGAAAATCCCCCCATCTGATTAATTGACCATCCCCTCTAGACTTGAGTCAATCGTTGTCAAGTCAACCATACATATTATGCTTTAATAATGGAAGTCATCAGTTTGCCACTCTTTTTTTTTTGTTCGATCATCATCCCTGGTGTCAGTCCATAAGTCACTCCACTATGATACCCAGTGCCTTTGTTAAAGATTCCTCATTGCCTTAACTCTAGCAGGCACTCTTCTGTCGACTTTAGCACATTTATTCCATAAGTGTGGTTTAGATGGCGGTGTACCTTGGTTCCAGCATTCTTCTTTGTTTGATGCCTCAAATCAAAGCAAAGTGTAATGTTCCAAACTTAATTAAACAACGACATGTAAAGAAAAATGATTTACGGCACATAGATTTTAAATAATCAGCAAATGCTCATAATACTCCAGAAGTAAGAATCACTTGAGCCATTTTATTAATCAATGGAGGAAGTATAATAGTATGGAGGAATGAACCTGGGCTTGCCTCAATGGAAAGCATGACAGAACCCAGGTGATAATACAATGACCTCAAATGCTGGAAACAGTTGCTGCTCTAATGCTCTGCGCTACCTAGAAAACTACATTGCTAGCTGAAAAGGGGCTGCAAGAAACTCCACCTCTGATGCTTAGAAAATGCTACAAATTTAACCTTGAGCTCCTTGACCAAAACCCACAAAAACCCAGAAAGGGTTTGGCCTATCTTCGAGCCAAAGTCAAACACACAAAATGGTGTGAATTCCCCAACTAACTAGCAATTTGCCCTACTATAAGAATTGAGATTTCAGGCCTAAATAACATCCGGAAAATTCTGAAATTTTAACCACAGACTCCTCTCAAAAACCACAAAAAAAAACCACGACAGAATTTGGTTGGTTTAAACTTCTGAATTCAACCCCCTTGGAGCCCAACTTCAGCTGCAACTGCAAAATTCGGCCTACTGGAATCTACATGTAAATCCTCTTAGAAATGGACCCAAAGTGTTGGGCTGACCTCTGCTATCAATCCCCTGACTTCCGGGATGGAATTTCAGCCTATAGCACCTGCTCCTTAGCTCCACGAAATTGTTGGAATAGCGCTCTGTGTTGTCCCCAAGCCCAGTAATTTGAACTACAAGCCCAGTAATTTGAACTACTGGGATGTTGGCTCCAAAATTCACAAGAAATGTTGGCCCTTTGCTGCTCTCCCAATCCTCTAACTCTCCAGATAAATGCTTGATCGTTGATAGCTCCAAACACTCCCTGCGTATTCTCCAGCTAGCCAAAAATGCACACTCCCTGTTGTGGTTGAATGGTAGTTTTGTAACACACTCCCGGAACTCCTAACATACTTATGGAACTTCCTCACTAGAGTAGACATGGATGGTCCCCTGAAGTATAGGTTGAATCTCCCGCTTGAGAGATTCATGGCCAAACAGCCGATTGACTCAACAAAACTATAGAGCGAATGGTCAAGTAATTTTGATTGTAAGGTGTAAGAATAATCCCAAATGAGAGCTCTCTCCTCCTTTTATCATTGTGGGCCTTCCTTGCCTCATGCGGGCCCCTCCATCCAACATTTCGAATTCCCTCCAAGCCATTCGACTGGCATAGTTTGAATTCCCACGTGGATGGTTGATCAGGTGCTCAAAATTATCCTCAAAAATCAAAGTTATCATAATGGTGTGGAACCTGAACGAACGCATAGTGCTCATCATCCTAAATTTGACGCAATGTGTTTCACGTGAAACAGGCACCGTATGGCTTCAGAAACGCGTTATGTTCACTTTGGTAAACAAGTAAATTTTTGGATAAAAAAGGGACAGCCCAGTGAGCAGTCTGTACCACTGACTAGGCTACCCAGTTGGTGCTGACTGTGCAGCTGCGGTGGCAACGTAATCTCATCAGTAAATGGTTGAGTGCCATGTGTCACATTCATACAGGCATGAGTTCATAGGGTGCTATTGGTTTAAGGCTATACATGTGAACCAATGAGAGGGTGACACATGGCAAACTCGTAGGCTGCCACGTGCCCTCTCAAAGGTCGAATAAAATTTTATGTGGAGAGGTTGGGGTCGAACCCGCAACCTCACCCACAACAACACCAATCTTTACTGCCATGCCCGTAGGTTGGTTCTTAACTAACATATCACAGGTCGGTCGGCGTTAAATAATCGGCCCGAGAACAAGCCAGGGTGTGATGCGGTGAATTGACCCCTAACATACTTAGGTTGCAATGCGATAATCGCAACCACACATCACAAAAGTGTAGAGTCCCATATATTTGTTACCCCCCTAACTCTGTCGATTGCGAATTGTGATGGATCACGAATGCGATAATATTGTGGGTTCCAGTTAATAGTTTTGTCATGTCTGTCGTATCACAATCGCAACATCACCCTGTCACATTTACATACCATAATATTGTAAGTTCCCCACTGATCGCGATTTGCGATGGAACAGTCGGTGTCGATAGATTATTAGCCGCTAGGTGGTGAAATTTTCACCCATTTAGTGCAATTTTGGAGAGAAATTGCAGGTTCATGCCGGAAATGGTGCAATTTGTGGAGCAAATATTGGGAGAACTAAGAGAGGTCATAAATTCTTCAGTTTTCCACCAAATTGGATGCAAAAAGAGGCTAGATAACCATTTTTGGACATTCTGGACTCATTGGAGCAGGGTTTAGAAGCATTTGAGCATCGTAAATACATCTTTTTACACTTTTGAGCATAATAGAGAGGCTCAAGCCATTAGAAGCTGGACCAAGGAGACGTAGCCTAGGAGGGATGAACTCCTTTATCATGTTCCTATTGTAATGTGTTTTTGATGATGTTCTGTACATGTTTATGATGTTGTTTAGTCTCTTATTTATGTTTAATTGCTCATAAAATTAACATAAAAACTCATTTTTCACTTGAAAAAACTCATGAATCCTTAAGCACAATGAAAGCATTTTGTTTCTAATCTGAGGAGGATCTTAGCACAGCAATCTAATATTTTAAATCATATCATTTTGGTATCAAAGCACTAGGTTTGCTTTGTGAAAGAAGGATTTAATTGTTTGCAAGTTTATGTCATGCTCACAAGGTTAAAACTCAAAAGAGGAGAAGGAAAGTTGGTTGGAAGCTCTAAAGTTGGGTCAAGGGGAAGGAGAGAAAGGTTGTCACAATCTCCAACACCAGTTCAGCCTCTAGTTGTAGTTGAGACTCTAGAGATCATGTATCATGAAGGAGAACCTACAAACATGACAAAATATGAGAAGACCTTCAGAAAGACTTTCTTTGATATGACAGAGATGGTGAAGGTCCTATATGAAGAGAGGAATACCAGGTTGCAAGGGGAAAGTTCCAAACCTCCCAAAGGAGAAGGCTCTTTAGGAGGAGGTAATGGAAAAGGAGGTGATGGAAATGGAGACAAACCTTCACCCTCTCCACCATATTCTTCATATTCTTCTTCACAATCATCTTCACCCTCTTCAACTAACACAACCCTTACTCGTACTCATCATCATACTTCAAAAGGAACTAGTAAATCACCTTTTTTGAAACTTGATGTTAAATTTGAGTTGCCCATGTATAATGGTGAAGTGAATGCATAGAAGCTTGATAATTGGATTCGTCGGTTGGAGGTCTATTGCAAAATTCAAAACCTTCAAGAGGATGACATAAAGATTCAGTTAGCATCCTTGAGAAAGGAGGGTGTAACACCAGTATGGTGGGAATCAAAGACCCAAGAGAAGATTAAAAAACATGGTAAGATATCAATTTCTTGGATTGATTTCATTGCTACAATCAAAATACAATTCTACCCTCTATCTTATATGTAGAAAGCCATTATGAATTGGCAGAACTTTAAACAGCTTAAAGGTCAAAAGGTGCAAGATTACACCCAAGAATTCAGAAAAAGGTCTTTGATGTTAGGTGTAGATTTTCAATCACAGGACACATTGTTGAAGTAAATAGGGGGTTCACACAGTTACCTTATACATACTATCTTAATGTTTAATCCCAATAATCTAGATGATGTGTGTGTGCAAGCCACTTATCTTGAGGCAAGATGGAAAAGAACTCTAGAAGAAGCAAGTAAAAAGCAATTTAAGGGTAAAGAGAAAGAAAAGGGTTTCAAGGGAAAGAAAAATGCATCCATTAAAAAGGAAGGAGAGAAAACAATATGTAAACATTGTTCCAAAGAGGGTCACAATGAAGCTCATTGTTGGAAGCTTCATCCCGAAATGAAAACAAAGCAATTCAACAACAAAAGAAAAGAAAAGACATATGTCGTCATTCAAGAGGATTTGGGATCCAATTCGAGCGATGAAACTAAAATCACAGCCATGGGGTTAAAAGGAAAAGAATCCATTGCTAGCACTAGTTCTTCAAACTCACAAAATGAAACTCCAAACGAAAAAATGAGAATAGAACTTTTTCACATAAGGGTGATCTCAAAATATAACAAGATTAATACGCTTTTTTATAATGACTCTCAAGTCAATCTTATCTCAAAAAAAATTGTCAAAAGTTTAAACTTGGAAACCATTCCACATAATAAACCATATCCACTTGGGTGGGTGTGTGACAATGCGCAATTGTAGGTTACTAGAAATTGTAAAGTGAGATTTGCCATTATTGCAAATTTCTTAGATGAAGTGGAGCTTGACATTGTCTCGTTAGATATATGTGGCATAGTTCTGGGCAGCCCATACCTTTATGACAGAAAAGATATCTTCCACAGACATGAAAACAAATATCATTTATTCGAAGGTGGAGTAGAATATATTGTGAGAGCTCATAGCAAGAAAATAAATCTTTCGCTTGTTAATGTAGGGCTAATGAAAATACTAGTGAATTCAAGCAAGAATTTTGTGCTTCTCATCATCAAACCCAAGAATGATGTTGATAATGAAGCTTTTAAAGGTTGTGATTCAAATTTGAAATCTGAATTGGTTGACGTAGTTACCATTATGATGAGATGTTTCAAGAACCAAAGGGATTACCTCCCAAGCGGAGAATCCAACATGAAATACAATTGCAGCAAAAGTGTCTTCTTCCTAACATTGGCATGTATAAGATGTCAGTAATGGAAAGCACAGAAATTAAAACACAAATCCAAGTATTTTTGAATAAAAGGATCATTCGACCTTCTCCTTTACCATGTGGTGCACCTCTTGTTTTGGCACCCAAGAAGAATGGTAAGAATTTCATTGAATGGGATTCAAGAAGTGGTTGTCATCAAAGTAGAGTTGTTGAAGGAAATATATTGAAGACGACACTCAAAACCAAGAAAGGTTTGTTTGAATGGCTTATTATGCTTTTCAGTCTTTGCCATGCTCCTACTACTTTCCTACATATGAAGCAAGACGTATTGAAGCCATTTCTAGACATGATAGTCTACTTGGATGACAATTTCATTTTCATATAATTTCATTATGAACATGTCATGTGTGAGGAAAAAATACTTGATGTCATATGTCAAGAACAATTGTTTCTGAAGATGTCAAAGTATATGTTGGATAAAACTTATTTGATGTACTTGAGCCATGAAGATGGTTCTTCCAAGCATGATACTATAATTCTAGTAAGTAGGATCTGTGGAAGATGCAGATCTGTCACTTTGGTCTTCGTTCTAGTAGTCCACTTGGTCATAATAGTCTGTGGTGGTATTGACTCTATTCCTACCAACACATGTGAAAGAATTATACATCCTCGTGAAGTCGCAGACGTCTTTTCTCTACTCGTAATTTATGCAAGTAGGCTCAAGATAATCATTTGGATAAGAGGTTTTTTGGGAGCAGCCCAATGTTCGAGGAAATATTTTGTTAATTTTTCTTCTAGTGTATCTCATTTGCATTCGTTCGCAGTTGTGCATAAGGTCTTCCAGTGGGGAGGCAAACAACGAGAGGCATATGATGCCTTAAAACAAAAGATCAATTTAGTCGTTATACTTGTTCTTCAAAACTTAAAAAAGTCATTTGAGTTTCAGATTGATGTATGTGACTATGCCATGGATGCAATCTTTATGCAATATGGTAATCCCATTTCATTTCATTTAGAAATTTTCAATGGTGAAGTGTTTAAGTTGCAGCGTCGAAGGCACTTCCATTAGATGGGTTTTCTTCTACTATTCCACTCTGTCAAAAGGTATAAGAAAGGTATAAGTGACAAGTTTGTTGATATACTTTCTAGGCCTATAGTTTGAATAACTACTTACCTTAAGCATCATGTTGTTTTACATGAAAGTTTTGTTCAGAAAAAATACATACTTTCAAGATGTATATTCAAGATTGAGTCAAAGGAATCAAGTAGAGGAATTTGTTTACCATTTGCATCATAATGTGTTGTATCATCTCGGTAAGAAGGGTGTTTCCACTGATAGTAACATGGACAAAGCCAAAGAGTTCATTGAACGACTCCAAATGGTACATCAAACAGTGCAAGATCAACTTGAAAAGGGCAGAGGCAAGTACAAAGCAACGCATGGCAAGCATTGTTTAGATCATAAGTTCCAAGTCAAGGATATATGGATCAAGATTGGAAAGGTGAAGGAACTATACCCTCACCTATTCGACGATTGAAAGTGATCTTTTGGGTCCAAAAGGCTTTCAGTGGGGAGGAGTGATTAGGTGCTCAAAATTATGCTAAAAAACCAGAGTTGTCAGAATGGTGTGGAACCTAAATGAACACATAGTGCTCATCATCCTGAATCTTGTGCAACTCATTTTGCAAGAAACGGACACCGTATGGCTTTAGAAATGCATTCTGTTCATTTTGGAAAACAGGTAAATTTTTGGAAAAAAAGGGGATAGCCCAATCAGCAATCTGTACTGTTGACTAGGTTGCCCAGTTAGTGTTGACTGTGTAGCTAAGGTGGCACCGTAATCTCATCCGTGAATGGTTGAGTGCCATGTGGCACATTCGTACAGGCATTAGTTGACAAGGTGTTATTAGTTGAAGGCTATACAGGTCGACCAATGAGAGGGTGACATGTGGCAAACCCAGAGGCTGCCACATGCCCTCTCAAAGGTCGAATAAAATGTTATGTTGGGAGGCCGAGGTCAAACCCATGACCTCACCCAAAAAAACACCAAACTTTACCACCACGCCCGCAGGTTGCTTCTTAACTAACATATCACAGGCAGGTCAGCGTTAAAGAATTGGTCCCAGAACAAGTCAAGGTGCGATGCGATGAATCGACCCCTAGCATACTGGGTTGCGATGCGATAATAACACATCGCAGAAGTCCACAATCTCAGATATTTGCTACCCCCCTAAATCCATCGATTGCGAATTGCGATGGATATTGAATGCGATAAGATTATGGGTTTCAATTAATAGTTTTTTCGAGTCTGTCGTATCGCAATCGCACATTGCCCCACCGTATTCACAAACCATAAGGCTGTCGGTTCTCCGCTGATTACAATTTTTGATGCAAAATTCGGTGCCAATAGATCATGGACCGCCGCGTGGTGAAATTTTCACCCAATTAGCGCAATTTTGGAGCGAAATTGTAGGTTCATGCTGGAAATGGTGCAATTTGTGGAGCGAATATTGGGAGAACTAGGAGAGGTCATAACTTCTTCTGTTTTCCACCAAATTGAATGCAAAAAGAGGCTAGATAGCCATTTTTGGACATTCTGGACTCATTGGAGATGGTTTCATAAGCATTTTAACATTGTAAACATACCTTTTTACACTTTTGAGCATAATAGAGAGACCCAAGCCATTGGAAGTTGTACCAAGGAGACGTAGCCCGGGAGGGGTGAACTCCTTTATCATGTTCATATTGTAATTTGTTTTTGATGATATTCTATACATGTTTATGTTGTTGTTCATTCTCTTATTTATGTTTAATTTCTCATAAAATTAACATAAAAACTCATTTTTCACTTACAAAAATTCATGAATCCTTAAGCATAATGAAAGCATTTTGTTTCTAACCTAAGGAGGATCTTAGCACAGCAATCTTATATTCTAAATTAGATCAGTGGCCCCCCACCTTCCACTAGCAATCAAATTAAGTTTAATTTCCTCCTAAGTCCCTAAGTCGAAAACGTTGGGTTCTTTCCCTTAGCCAAAATTGTGCAAAAATGTGTGGAAACACCCTGTTACAAATGTGTTTGAGAAGGGACATGACAGTCCTCCCCTCCCAAATGTTGCTTTCCCTCAAGCAACCTCAAAGTTGGGTGTTCCAAAATGTGCTCACCCTTTCAGGTGGCATCTTCATCCAGAAAGCTCCTTCAATGCACCAAAAATCGCTTGTCCTCACGCAATGCCTGAGCAAGCATCCTCTCTAACTGTTTCTCCCCACTATCACTGGAAAATGTGCCAGGGTCCCAACTGTGCCACTGGATTGTGCCTAACCTCAAAATTCTCCTGATATGAAAGAATCCTTCAATACCATGATCCCAAGCAATCATATCCAACATGAAGCTCCCCTCACTCCACTCACTATCTTGCCGGTGAAAGTACTAGAAATCCCCTGCTCCATCAGTGACTCGCTAAAGCCCAATGGAAGATATATATGATCTCCCCCTGCAGTTGTCGGGGCATCCCTAAAGGTTATTGAGCTTTGGAGAGATGTGATGCCCCAATTCCCTGCTAGTCCCAGAGTGGTGCCACCATGCTAACGTTGCGCTACTCTGATTATGTCATACTCCCCATCGTGTGCAGTCAATATCCTCCTCTCCTAGAACTTGATGGTGGAATACTAAAAGAGGAGAGACACATCTTGCCTGGGCATCTCCATGGCACCAAGGCCTACACATCCAAATCTAACTTTGAACCTGTACAACAATAGAGAATGTCTGCCTCCCCATATGATGAAACCCTCTATGATGTCAGAAAATTATATATTACAAAGCAATGGAACACATAAAATATTGCAGAAATATAAACACAAAAAACGCATAAAACAAGAGAGACACAGATATACGTGGTTCACCCAGTTTGGGCTACGTCCACCCCGAAAAACCAGTCCTTCCTTTTTATTATCCAGCAAAATGAAGAGACACAACCTATAGCAGATCCATTGTAATATCCTTTGTTTTCTCTCACAGTCTCACCTATCTACTTCTTGCTCGGAGAATACACATTTATTACACAGACTCAATACAATGCCCTCATACAAAGAGAGGGGTTTCCTTCTAAGGCAAAAAACCCTAAACTAAACATAAGTTCTACTGTCAAATCATCCGCCTAATGAACGGCCCAGATTGACTAGAAATTACTATACTTTTACAAGGCAATTTTACATCGATTTTTAGCTTTGGGGGCACTACTCCCGAACCCCCGCCGAGGAACCGCTGGCCCCCGGACCCCCCACGAGGGGGACAAGTTCCCCCCGCACCCCCCCATGTAGAGGGGTGTACAAACTTCCTGGGGTATACATCTGGCTAAAACAAAGACCTCTAAACAATCATGCTCCATACTCAACAATCTCCCACTTGGAGAATGATTGTAGCAACTCCATTGCTGCTTCATTTGTTGGACAATGACTCCTCTTTTGGACCTGGTTGTTTCTCATCTTCATCGTCATCCTTGAATACCAATTGAAACTGAGCATGTTCTCAGTTTCTCCCTGGTTACAACTTTGTTAGCATATCTGCAGGATTCTGGCTAGTGTGTATCTTTTCCAGCTTCAACTCTCCATCTTCCAACACTGATCGTATGAAATGGTACTTCAGCTATATGTGTTTAGTCCTGGAATGAAATGCTGAGTTCTTTGCAAGATGAATGGCACTTTGGCTATCAATGTATAACGTGCCCATATCATGCTCCTTACCCAATTAACCCATAAACCTTTGTAACCAAATCATTTCTTTACTAGCCTCTGTAGCAGCAACATACTCTGCTTCTGTTATTGAAAGTGCAACAACACTTTGGATTTTTGAAACCCAACTGACAGTTGTTCCACCAACAGTAAATACATATCCTATAGTGCTCCTCTTGTTACCTCTGTCACCTACCATATCTGCATCAACATATCCCTGTAGAGAAATGTTTGAACCACCAAAGCATAATGCTTGATTTGAGGTACCTTTCAAATATCTAAGAATCCATTTCAAAGCCATCCAATGTTCATTTCCTGGATTGTTCATGTACCTACTTACAACTCTCACTGCATGTGCAATATCAGGCCTTGTGCATACCATTTCATACATTAAGCTTCCAACTACTAATGCATATGGAACTTTAGACATACAATCCATGTCTTCTTGGGTCTTTGGGAACATTTCCTTACTAAGTTTGAAATGGCTAGCAAAAGGTGTACTAACTGGTTTTGCATTGCGCATATTAAATCTTTTCAACACCTTTTGTATGTACTCATTCTGAGAAAATGTTAATTTACGATTTTTCCTATCTCTAGTGATTCTCATACCAAGGATTTGTTTTGCACCTCCCAAATCCTTCATTGCAAATCAATTTGCCAATTTTCTTTTGAGCACATTTATTTCCTGCATGTTAGATCCTGCAACAAGCATGTCATCTACATACAATAACAATATAATATAGCTGCCATCATTTTGATTTTTCAGATAAACAGAATGATCAAAGTGACATCTAGTATAACCTTGTTCAAACATAAACTTGTCAAATTTTAGATACCACTGCCTTGGAGCCTGTTTTAAGCCATACAGGCTCTTCTTCAACCTGCACACTAGTTTCTCCTTCCCTTTCACCTCATATCCTTGTGGTTGCTGCATATATATCTCTTCCTCCAAATCCCCATGGAGAAAGGTTGTCTTTACATCTAACTACTCAAGATACAAATCTTCAACTGCTGCTAGACTTAAAATGGTTCTGATTGAAGTCATTTTAACAACAGGAGAAAATATTTCATCAAATCAATACCTTTCTTCTGTGCAAACCCCTTCACCACAAGTCTAGTTTGTACCTCTGTTTTCCTCCATCTTCTTCCTTCAGCTTGTAAACCCATTTATTCTTCAATGTAGTTTTTCCTGCAGGCAACCTGACTAAGTCCCAAGTCTAGTTAGGCATTAAGGAGTCCATCTCTTCTTCCATGGCTACTCCCACTTCTCCCTGCTTTCAACCTACATTGCTTCTTCATAACATTCAAGTTCACCAGAATCAGTCAACAATGAATAATATAATGAAGGAGAGTATCGTTCAGGGGGTCTACTTATCCTGGTAGATC
>APFE030963267.1:84091-177166 GCA_000404065.3 Pinus taeda | reverse complement strand
CCATTGTCTGATAAGACACTTCAATTATTCCTGTCTCAATCTCAACCAAAGCTTTCCATTACTAAAAAGTATCAAATAAGCATCAGTTTATTCTTAATACAATCCAAGTTTTTCTAGTTGCATCATTAATAAAAGTAACAAATAACGAGAGCCACCGAGAGATGATACCTGACAGGTCCCCATACATCTGTATGCACAAGCTCCAATTTTTTCATTCTTCTTTTCTTTCCCAACTCTGAGAAATCTGACTCTCTTCTGTTTTCCATAAATGCAATTCTCACAGAAGTCCAAATCAACATTCTTCAAACCCGGCAACAAATTCCTTGAGTGAAGAATCTTCATCCCTTTTCACTCATGTGTCCAAGCCTATGATGCCATAATGCTACATCTGCTCCTTTGGAAGTTAAAGCATTAACAGAGTTAGAAATACCATTGCATAAATATAATGTACCAACCTTTTCAACTTTTGCTATTACCAGGGCTCCTTTGGTGACCTTCCAAGCTTTACCTATGAAAGTTGTCACACAACCTTCACCGCCTAACTGCCCTGTTGAAATCAGATTTTTCTTTAGATCTGCAACATGCCTTACCTCCTTTAGTAGCCATTGGTTTCCATTCTACTCTTTTACAAGAACCTTACCCATTCCAACAATTTTACAGGGTTTATCATCACCCAAACGGACTTGTCCAAAATCTCCTTGAACATAGTCATGAAAGTATTTTTTATCAAGTTTGGCATGGAATGAGGCCCCTGAATCTACCACCCAAGAATCAGTAATATTTTCGAAAGAAAGAATCAAAGCATCTTGTAACACCTCACCTGTCGCATTTGCTTCATGATTGTTTTCTTGATGTGCGTCTCCTTCTTTTCCCTTCCGAGATCTACAGTCTTTCCTTAGGTGTCCTTTCTTTCCACATTTCCAGCACACTATCCCCGATCTAGACTTGGATCTACCTTTCCTTGATTTACTGTGATATCCTAAGCTCTTTCCTCTTTCCATTTTTCTTCCCCTAGACTCTGCACTCAAAGCATTACCCGATGTCTCACCAGAGCTTTTTTTTCGCATTTCCTCGCTAAGGATAGCACCGACAACATCATCAAACTTTAAAGTACTAGATCCAGAAACAAAGCTACTAATGGCCATTACTAAACCATTCCAACTTTCTGGTAATGAGCACAAGAATAACAGAGCTCTAACTTCATCATCAAAGTTTACCCCTACAGAACATAACTGACTTGTAACAGTATTAAAATCATTTAAATGGTCTGCAACAGATCCACCTTCCGACATCTTCATATTAAATGAGCGTTTCATAAGAAATACCTTGTTTGAGGCCGAGGGTTTTTCATATAGTTTCTCCAACGCCTTAATCAAACCCTCTGTCGTTGTTTCCTTCGAAATGTTGAAGGCAACCGATGCTGCGAGGAAGAACTGTACTGTTCTGAGTGCCTTTCTGTTGAGAAGGTTCCATTCTTCATTTGTCATACCCGTCGGCATCTTTGTTTTTCCACCCAATGGTAGGTATAGATCTTTTTGATACAGATAATCTTCCATCTGCATCTTCCGTAGCGAGAAGTTTTGGTCGTTAAATTTCTCGACCCTAAACTTACCATATTCTGCCATTGCTCCCACTCAAACGAGGAACCCTTCTTTCCTGCGAGTTTATCAGCCAAATAGACCTTCAACTCTGATACCAGTTGTTAGAAAATTATATCTTACAGAGCAATGGAACACATAAAATATTGTAGGAATATAAACACAGAAAACACATAAAACAAGAGAGACACAGATATACGTGGTTCACCCATTTTGGGCTACGTCCACCCTGAACAGCCAGTCCTTTCTTTCTATTATCCAGCAAAATGAAGAGACACAACCTACAATAGATCCACTGTAATATCCTCTATCTTCTCTCACAGTATCACCTATCTACTTCTCGCTCGGAGAATACACATATATTACACAGACTTAATACAATGCCCTCATACAAAGAGAGGGGTTGCCTTCTAGGGCAAAAAACCCTAAACTAAACATAAGTTCTACGGTCAGATCATCCGCCTAATGAACGGCCCAGATTGACTAGAAATTACTATACTTTTACAAGGAAATTTTACATATGTTTTTAGCTTCGGGGCACTGCTCCTGAACCCCCGCCAGGGGACCGCTGGCCGCTGGACCCCCCAGCTGGGGGGGATCGGCCCCCCTGGACCCCCGTGAGGGGGACAAGTCCCCCCTGCACCCCCACTCATGGAAAGGTGTACAAACTTCCTGGAGTATACATCTGGCTGAAGCAAAGACCTCTAAACAATCATGCTCCATACTCAACATGTGAACCCCCATGTGTCATCCCAAGAGCAAACTATATAACTCTCTGCCACGACTCCGCCCATCACGAGTGATCTATCGACCAACTGAATCCCTGCATCCCATAGCTAGACCTGTTGCAGCATAGCCCTATCAACCAATGGAATCCCTCTGGCCCTCGTCTCTAGTCCCTACATGTAATCACTATATAGGCTCTATATATCATGGGCTAATCTGATGCATGTTAATCTTCCTTGTGCCTGCCATTGTGTAGTACCAATGATCGTTGGAAGCCACGTGTGCCAAGGATCTACTCCCAAAATACAACCAAAATATGGGTATCTAATACTCGTAATCGACTCAGTGTATGTGGATCTGTCTTGTCCCTGCTAACCATCCCCCCTGGGTCTTCCATCCATCCTCTCGATAATGTGCCAATATAAGGTCTGGAGCCCGAACACATAATTGGAAACCACCTCAGTTGTATCTGGTATCCTCTGCTCATGCATGGTCCCGACATGCCCTCAGAAAAGAGTGACACATGTCTCCCTCATGACTAGCTCCCTAGATGTAGGCTCGGTGATGAATCATATGCCACCCCTGCAGATGATCACATCATCCCCCAACCTGTGGCTGTCAACTAACGCACCAACCCAGTGTCACTACTGGAAAGTCTCCCCCATAGTGCGTTGAATGTCAGCCAAATATCTCAAGTGAGCTCCTCATCCTCTGCTGCTCATGCCTAGAGTGCAGAAAGTCGACAACAAAATCGACTACACTCATGAGGGATGTAGAAGAGGGTCAAGCATGTGAGTCCCCGCGGATACCATCAAGTATCACTCATCTCTATCCCCATTGATCCTAAGCGAACTACACCTAAAGGTATGCCCGGTGTTTCCATCTAAGGGTCTCCCTGGATGCAACACTCCAAGACCTCATTGTGTGGCACTATACACCCCTGCATACCACCAATCATCCCAGTACTCCTGGACATGCCACTATACACTGCAGCCTACACCTGTACCCCACTTGATACCCTCGGTCACGACAATGCCATCCTGTATTGGCCTGTGTCCCGCCTGTGTCATTGTACCTATCACTCCCCGCATGTACCCAATGCAATGTGAGGCACTTCCACTCCACAACACAATTCAACATACTACGACTTGCCACCCTGCATCTCCATGCTCCTCTACCGATCCCTGCTCCTCGCTCTAGAGCCCTGCACACCACTAGATGCTATGGCCTAACAGTGGGTCTATATGCATTAGACTGCATCCCTCTACATAACACTGGGCCCTATGACATAACTCTATGTAGTCCTGTGTACCATTGCCCACTATCGTACCACCCTGTAACATACAGTATATTGAATGGGCCAAAATATCCACCTCTATACTAGTACACCCTCCATGATGTGGGCTACATCCCCCCATCTACTCCAAAAGACCTGACCGGCCCAACTTCCCACATGCTAACAGAAATGAGACTACTGCACCTATCCTCAATAGTCTCTGCGTCCCATAGGCTAGTAAGAGAGAAATCTCTCTATACCATGCCCTGTCTAATAGCCTGTCAGTGCCACCTCCTCCTACCAACTCCTGCCAGAGTACGCACTGTCAATATGCCAAGAAAACTCATGAAATCTATCTACTTGACTATGAAACCATCTTGTCACTACTGCTGACTGGGGCTCTGATGGAGATATGAAAATGTGGGTGTGCTCAAGCGCATCACGTAGCTACTACCATCACCTACCAGCTCTATGATGTGATGGAAAATCCCACCTGGATCCCAAAAACAGTCCCGCCCTCGAGTCCCTCTAGTAATCCATGGCCTCTGCTAACATGTGGCCATGGATGTATCCAACTACCTAACCTACTCCATAGAGTACTAGCTTACTACCTCTTGCCATCAAATCCCAAGGGAGCGATCGAATGTGTAATTCTCTGTGGAAGGAACAAGCCCTCCAAGCTGATGTGGTATCATGCTCAACTCAATCCTGGTAACCTATCCACCCCCTCGAGTTCGTCTAGACAACTTAGGCTCCCAAAATCCAACACATAAGGGTGGGTTGATAATGTTGTAGACCCTGCCAATGGGCCTCTGAAGTGAACTGTGTTGAAAACCCAATGTGTTGTCTGTATGCTTCCCCTCATCAATGGCTAGCCCAAGGGATGGTTGCACATCCTCCTCCATCACGGGCTTGACATGAGCCTTTGACTACTCCTCCATATACAACCCACTATGCATGATAAGCTCACCATTCAACTGTAGGCGACTGTTGTTTGGCAACTTCGTCATAGAGCTAGAGGCCTCTGTACCTATCGGCTCCTCAACAACGGTGGAGTTGTCTTCCGACATCTCATTAACCTGTGGTGCATTATTATCACCTGAGAACTTGGTCACAACCCTGAATACCTCATCAATGGATGACACTTCATCAATGGGTGTATGCTCACTTGTCTCCTTGCCAACCATGGCCCCTTCAACTACTCTTTCATCTTTTTCCTTAATACTTCTCATCATCCTTGCAAAATCCCATTGAATCTCCATTACTTTGTGCATACCCATTAGCTCGCAGAATTCCCAAAAAGAGGGGGATGCTTGAATGCCATATCCCAATGATTGGTATGCCCTTCAGATCTCCCCCAATAACTCCACACCAGTTGCAATCATGTCTAGATTCCCAACTGAGGTATGAATCAACTTCTTCCCCACATCAATCATCATTTGTTGTATCCTCACCACCTTATTCCACATGACCACCATGTTGTTTGATTCTAATCTTTCCCACTGGTTGAGCCAAGATTGTGGTTCTCATACCATTGTAATGTTCCAAACTTAAATAAACAGTGACATGCAAAGTAAAAATGACTTACAACACATAGATTTTTTACAATCAACAAATGCTCATAAAACTCCAGAAGTAAGAACCAGTGGAGCCATTTTATTAATCAATGGAGCAAGTAGAATAGTATGGAGGAATGAACCTGGGATTGCCTCAATGGCAAGCGTGACTAAACCCAGCTGATAATACAATGACCTCAAATTTTAGAAATGATTGCTCCTCTAATGCTTTGCGCTACCTAGGAAACTATATTTTTGGCTAGAAAGGGGCTGCAAGAAACTCCACCTCTGATGCTCAGAAAATGCTACAAATTTAGCCTCGAGCTCCTTGACCAAAACCCACAAAAACCCAAAAATGGTTTGGCCTATCTCCGAGCCAAAGTCGAACCCAAAAAATGGTGCGAATTCCCCAGCTAACTTACAATTCACCCTATTATAAGAATTGGGATTTCAAGCCCGAATAGTATCTTAAAAATTCTAAAAATTTTCCACGGATTCCTCTTAGAAAACCCAGAAAAACCCACGAAGCAATTTGGCTGGTTTAGAATTGTGAAATTCAACCCCCTTGGAGCCCAGCTTCAGTTGCAACTGCAAAACTTGGCCTGCTGGAATCTACCTGTACATCTTCCCGGAAATGGACCCAAAGTGCTGGGTTGACCTCTTCTATCAATCCCATAACTTCCTGGATGGGCTTCCAATCTATGGCACCTACTCCTTAGCTCCAGGAAATTGTTGGACCTGCCCTATGCGTTGTCCCCAAGGACAGTAATTCGAACTGCTGGGATTTTGGCTCTACTGGCTCCAAAATTCACAAGAAAGGTTGGCCCTTTGCTGCTCTCCCAATCCTCTAACTCTCCTAGCAAATGCTTGATCACTGATAGCTCCAAACTCCCCCTGCGCATTCTCTAGCTAGCCAGAAATACGCACTCCTTGTTGTGGTTGAATGGTAGTGTTGTAACACACTCCCAAAGCTCCTGAAATACTTATGGAACTGCCTCTCTAGGTCAGGAACGGATGGTCCTCCGAAGTAGAGGTTGAATCTCCTGCTTGAGAGATTTGTGGCTAAACAGTCGGTTGACTCAGCTAAACCGCAGAGCGAACAGTTAAGTAATTTTGATTACAAGGTGTAAGAATAATCCCAAATGAGAGCTCTCTCCTCCTTTTATCTTTGTGGGCCTTCCTTGCCTCATGTGGGCCCCTCCATCCAACACTTTGAATTCCCTCCAAGCCATTTGAATGGCCTAATTCGAATTCTCACGTAGGTGGCCCTCACCTTCCACTAGCAATCAAATTAAGTCAAATTTCCTCCTAAGTCCCTAAGTTGAAAATATTGGGCTCTTTCCCTTAACCAAAATTGTGCAAAAATGTGTGGAAACACTTTGTTACAAATGTGTTTGAGAAGGGACATGACACAAAGGGAATCAACATTTCCCTTTGACTTGGTTGTTTCTCACGTGCTCGACGCCAACTCATTATCGCACAGTTGAGAATCATACACTTGATGGTTCAATGATTTATACGATTACACTAGTGATTCCCGGGTGTGTGTGAGATGTTCCATACCTCATGAGGGGGTGGCACTTCAGGTACCCCCCCCCACATGTCCAGATTTCCACAAATGTTGATCCAACCTCAGATGCAATTCCACAGATGTGATGGGTTCGGTTTTAGCCGCTTGTAGTGCCCACAGCATACATGTCTCCTTTAGATGATCCATGCAGATCTTCAGAGCCCTTTCCTATTTAGTGGGGCTTCCTTGATTGCAATCCCCCCACCATGTCATCTTGAGGGGCATTTCTTCTTATGTACTCATATATTATTGTATTCGATCTTGGCCTATGTCTTTCCAAGTGCATTATGTATATGGGATTCATTGTATTATTTTCTGGCCCATTGATGCAAGCATATCATGTATCATGTACTTTGTAACTCATTCCCACATTGTTGGGTTCACCATTATTCTTTGTACTCAGTTATCTCAACGGGTATGGGTATGCCTCCCCCATCTCATTTGAGATCATGTACTCCAACATAAAATGAGACTTCTATCAATTTAGTAGGTCTCGTCCCCTCCATTTTTGTTGTCCTTGTATTGCTTTAGTTCTCTCTCTCTCTCTCTCTCTCTCTCTCTCTCTTTGACTCCCTTTTGGTGTTTCGTCAAAGTGTAACTTACAATGTATTTCGGTCATACGATTTGCTCCTAACACTCATATGTTGGGGGGAAATCTGTTATCACGAAAAAATGATCACCTAGCCATTTGTAACTAGGTGGATCAAAATACACCATGTAGGATTAATTTTACTATTGTAAAATCACTTTCACCATGGGAAATAATTTAGTAAACCATTTTTTATTAAATTGATTCTGATTAAAATTTTAAAACCCTGTGAAAATAATTGAAAAAAACATTATTTATTTAATTTTCTCTATGAATAATTATTAAATCATTGTTTGATAATTATTCCTTGTCACATTTGACTAAATCTAATCCGGATTTAAACAGGAACACAACAAATTACAGAAATAACCATAAATACAAAGATGCGGTAGAAATAACACTTCATTTTATTAATATCAAATACTAAAATATGCTTACAAACAGAATGGAAATAAGACTAGCTTGGGCGATGGTAGCTTATCTCTGAGAAGATGTGGTAGCTACATGCCTCTGAACTATCTTACAATGAAGCTCAAGGGCTTTTTTATTATTGAACAATAAGAGCAAACCCTAAACAACCAAAACCTTAACCCGATCAGATATAATGCCAAGAGTTTATGGGCCTCGTTGGGGTTAGTTGGATAACCAACTTCCCGGGGTCGTGACTTGGTCATATTATCTCAGTTCGACACGCATGATAGCTCGCTAGAAAGATCTCTCCGAGGACTACGACTGGAAAAATGGTTTTATTAAAAAATTGTTGGCGGTAGATTGTCAAAAAATACGTCATTTAGGGCCTCAAAATGGCTCTGGAAGTTTAGGGCCCAAAAAAACTGCTAAAAATAGTAAACTATGTTACAATTAAGGAAATTGAAAAATTGAAAGAAACAATGGTGGGGGTCCAAGTGGAATTGGCAGGCGGCCACCAATATCCACCTAGATCAAAATCACCTAGGAATAATTAAATAAATCATTATTTATTTATTATTCATTAATTCTAGTATTGGAATAATTGTTAAATCATTATTTAATAATTATTTCAATTTCACACCATTCCTAATCCTCCCGAAATAATTAATAAATCAATTTGATTGTTAATTATTTATAAAAAAATATATTCTACCATTTTGAATATATTTTCCTTCTCCAAAAAATATAATAAAGTATTCTTAACAATTAGAGCTTGATTTGATCAATATTATTTTATTCTTTTCCATTTTCGAAATCAACCCAGTGCTTTGTTATAAATAAGATGGTTTGACATTCATGCTTCACCATGATCATTATCATTGTCACCATTATCATCTTTTTGCACTTGAGTTCTACGCATTGTTTTGGGTTTTTCAGACATTGAGAGAGAGAATCGACTACTGAAGCATCAAAAACATCAAAGGACCCATCCCACATATGGGGATTTGTAGACCCTTTTGTAGATCTCCTTCACGAGGTGTTATCAATAAATGTTTATTATTCATTTTAAAATTCTTTCCATTTGAGTTATTACATTGGATAAATATTGGTGTTTGTTGTTTTGGTTGCAGGTTTCTCTAGTCTTATTATTACAAATCTGAAGCGTAAGCAGCCACAAATTATTGTAAGGGTCACGTGTCACTAGTGACTTAAGTGGAATGTTTTTGGTACATCTTCCAAAAAAAATCATACTAACAGTTAAAAATAACCAAAAATTATGTTTTAAAAAAGGTCATTTCATCTATAAGTTAGACCACACCTCAATTAAATAGTTATAAATATTATTAATTTATAATAAGCATTAAAACATTCTCTCTCTCTCTCTCTCTCTCTCTCTCTCCTCTATCTATCTATATTAATATATATATATATATATATATATAAAAGGTGTGTAACAAGATTCTTAGTTATAGAGATTTTGTTGTCATTTTACCATGGAGATTCTTAATCTACAAATAGGTAATGATACAATATATTGAGCCAATACCATGGATTATCAATACCACATGTCCAAAAAATCATTAAAAAAAATATAATTATTTTAGACATAAATCTCAGTGTTTGATTTGTGAATACTACTAAAAATATGTTAAAGAATAAGTGGAGATTAAATCTTACCAGCCAAATATTTTAGAATAATCCATGGAAGTTAAATCTTACCATTCAAAATTAGATATTCTTATCACCTTAATTACATAAAAAAAAAAAAAAAAAAAAATAAATAAATAATAAATAAATTATTTTATAAAAAAGTTCTCCACCAACCTTTGTTATTATTTATCTAGAGCCTATAGAAAAAGGGCACATGTTTCTATGATCGCAGCCATATTTGTAATGTCGTGGGTGGCCCCCGCCGCCACCACCATATTCCTTTCCGCTCCATCCAGCACAGTGCCACACTCGACTCTGTATCAATTTCAAAGTTATTGACATGGCTAGGTGCAGTGAACTAGTGAGGACGATGCTCATGAAGCAAATATTTCTATCTACCCAACATGCGCAGGACTAGAGAGCGTTGACTTTACTTTAAATTGTCTGCAACTATCTTGAGGTGCGTTGAAAAGATGTGTAGGATGTGGTTTTTCTCAACTTATAAACCAGGGGATTTTCTCATCAAAGAATACACTACCAAGGAGCTAGCAAAGGCAAGGATTAAGTTCAAATAGTTCTGCAAGCGATTTATTAGGATTAAGTTCAAATAGTTCTCCAAGCAATTTGAATAAATTTGGTTTGAAAAATTCTCTCACATGTTGTATCTTCCATAGATAACTTTAATATTCTCTTTATATAAACGGAAATGTAAAGATAAAAATATTTTTAAAAACTTTTTTTAGCATTTTTATGTCGTTTGCTGATTCCCTGAATACTAAAGAATAAGACGGATATGAACGCGATCAATTTTTTGACCATGCACACATTTCCGTCTGATTCCCAAACATTCAAGGAATCAACAATCGACTTAATGTCAAAGACCGTCTTGCACCAGAGTTCAATGATACCTCCAAGGGAAACCACGTGAGGCATTTCATTCAGTTGATAGATGCCCTCATCGACACTTCTTGTGACGTTCACGTGCTAAGGAAGTCTCACGTCATTTGTCTTGGAAGTGAATTATATAACAACACTTTAACGAAGATCTGGGATATTATGCATATGCCATTCTTCATTGGCCACCTCGAGCCTACAGAAGAGTTGAAACAAGCAATCGACGATGTGTTTACCAGCTAATGTTGCATCATAAAATGAAGAATTGTTCTTTCTAATCATTTCATGAGTGTCAAAACCGTCGAACGTGGTCACTGTAGCTTCTTTTGTAATATCGTGAATGGTTGGTCATCTTAGCACCATAATTGTTTGAGTTCAAATTTGAATTTGATTTTTATAAAGGGAAAAAATGATTGATAAAATTTAATTAATAATAATAATAATAAATTGGAAGTATCTATTTAACAAATATTCATATATATTAATTTTCTAATATATCTATAGGAAAAAAATGATTGATAAAATTTAATTATTAATAATAATAATAATAATCATAAATTGGAAGTATCTATTTGACAAATATTCAAATATATTAATTTTCTAATATTTTAAAAAAATTGAAATAGATAATTATAACATTGAAAAGTTCAAAAACTATTAAAAATTGTTTTCAAACATAAAGATAACGTAGGTGTCTTAAGATGAGCTCAACTAGAACATCAATCTCGTGTGGAATAAAAAGGATAAAAGCTCATTTGATTTTAATTTTCAGTACTAATACATACTGTGAAAGTGTGGCCTATCAATTCTTTAGATTTTGGGAATTTAAAGCTAGAGGTGTCAAAATACATAATTTTACATTTAAAATAACAAATTATGAGAATTTTTATATTCATCTATATCTTCAACTAAACAATAAATTATATGGTACTAGAATATATATTGAATTAAAATCCAAATATTTGAATCAATTAAATATACATCCTAGACTATGTATTACCATAATTTTCACTAAAAACTTGATAAATAATTTACTCTATATAATTTCATTATATAAAAAATCAATTAGTTTTACCATTACCATTATTAACTGTATACATTGTCATCTCATGGATCTAGAAAGGTTTCTATAGAGTGAATGTAATCCTGATAAGTTTGGTTCACTAGAAACTTATAATCCCGTTAAATCTGGTTCGCTAGAAATTTATAATCATGTTAAGTCGAATCGGCTCCGGGCACAAGATTTCAGAGCATCTAAATGTCCTAGTTATGGTCTTTGATTTTTTGATGATGTGAAACTAAACCTTTAAGGTTTTAAAAGTTAATGATAATTATATAAATAATTAAATCATATTTTCTTGACACTGATTTTACTGTTTTTTTTTTTTTTTGCTTTTCATCATTATGTTGGTTTTTACATCTAGGGTTTTTTAAACATGTTTTTTTCTTGCTACTTGGTCACTTTCATGCACTGTTATTTATAATGAATCCTACCTATATCTCTGTTTTGAATCATGTTTTACTTTAATGTTAACATGGATCGGATCCTGGTCTTATATTTCTAATATCTTTCCTCATATTTATGTTGCATCTTCATGGATCCAAATATACTGATGTTACTACATAAATAAAATAAGCTTTTTTCTCTTCTAAAAATTTATATAAGTAAATAAATACATTTGCCTTCCCAATTAATGGGGTCATGTGATGCTGAGAGAGTCTTCTATAACACACAAACCTAATACATTGGTGTCAAACCCAATATCTGCAGAGGCAGCCATTTTTAATGTGGAAAGGCCCTTGGCTAACCCCATTCCTACCTAGCGTATCAAACTTCGAATCAATCTATTAATCGATGAACCAAATTGTACCCCTGAATTTTCAAAAAAGAATTGCCAGCACGATCATAACACCACTATTGATAACACCAAGGGTCATTGTTGGGCAATGTTCACGTTTCTGCTTCTGCATCTACTTCCATGGGGTCTTTGCCTTCAACATTCAATCTCCTTAGCCCAGCGATGCAACGTGAGCATTGCCTTGGAGGTGACTGAATCCACTTCTTCTTCCTCATCGATTCACGGCTCCGGACATTGGTGGGGAGTGTTAGCCCCTGAGGTGCAGTGCTGCTATTTTTCGCGGAAATGTCCCCAATTTTAGCTTTGACGGTGACGTCTCCTCTTGCTCTACTTTGGCCATAAGCCGAACTTCAAAAATATTACTCTCACATCTATAATCGCATCGGGTCTTGATCCAAAAAGATCTAAATATGCTCTCTAAGTCTTCAAAATCTCGTAAAATCATGCCAAAGATCAAAACAATTGCATGAGAAGAGCCCTTTGAATGGCGGAGAAACACTATCAAGAGGCAAAAAACATGTAAAAACAGTGAAAAACAGAGTATCGGAGGCATAAACAAGTGAAGGCACTGTAGTTGTCAGATCTGGCCGATCAACAATCTAGATCTGATCGGCAAATCACAATTGGCAACCACAACAGAGTGCTTACAATGGCCTAGGGCTATCACGATATGCGATTGCGACTAATTGCATCGCGATATTGCAATCAGAGAAACATTATGGAGTGAGGCCTATGCCCATACATGTATGTGATGCGATTAGCCGGACCCGATGGCTATATAAACATTATTGCATAAATTTTGAGATCCATTAAAAGGCATTTTTAAATGTATTTTCACATATTTCATTATTGAATGAAATACAAAGAAACAGCACCGATGTGATAAGACCCAAAATCGAAAGGGTTCGTGAAGGGAAATATATAATATTTGAAGTCCGGAGTGAGCCAATTTTCACGTTATTTTCAAGATTTTTAACGTATTTTATAAAAATACAAAGGAGCAAGGCCGAAGCGACTTGAGATAGCAACGAGGATGGACCCAATAGAGGAATAGACTATATTTAAGGACTTTTGAAGTCCGGAATGAACAGAGTTTTGCCAGAATTTCACAGTGTTGCAGCGTTTCTCTGTGTAAAATAGAAAACAGTCATTTTTGGTATTCGAAAGGATTTCAAAGGCTAGAAGACCCATTCCATTACATGACAGAGGCCTGGAGACAAATGGCCAGAAGGGGAAAAAGCCACAGCACAATGCAGCCGAACCAACAGAAGTGATCATGGAGCATCGCTAACACAAGTGATCTACCTAATAGCGCGGCAAAATTACCAGAATTTGGTCACTGTGTTGTTAGAAAAAGAGACCTCTGGGTCATGTCTATCTAATCATGGAATCAAGAAGTTAGAAGCCAGAGGGGATAGATTAAGACACCTTGAGCCTCAGAGAGCCTGAGAACATTGTAAAAATCCTATAAATGGCTGAAAGTTAGAAGTATCATGGGTTCAATTGTAGGAGACTGTGGAGACTGTGCTCCTCTCAACGCCTCATCTTCATTCCAGTAATACAAGCTTCTTGTGTTGTTACATGTTCAATCGCCATCTCCTCCTCTGCTCTAAGCTTGCACTTGAATAGATTATTCTTGTTTTTCTTCTGTGTCTAATGCCAAATAATTGTCATCTTATCTCTGCGTTGATAAATTAGATTTGCAAGCTTCATTTATTTTCTATAGCTAGCCATTCATATGTGTTTATGTATGTATCTGCTAATACAGTTAGGATTCTCCATCTATTCATTGAATCTATAAACTATTGAGCATTAGTGGTTGAAAGCCTTGTCAAGCTGAGGGTGTTCATGCATGTTTTGAGTGAAAATAGAGTTGAAACAGTCATCTGACTTGATCCAAACCCCAATCCATTCCAATAGTTCAGAGAACAATATTGAAGATTTATATATTTCCTGGCATCTTCGAGCTACAACCTAGGAGAGCTTCATGGAGTGCTAACATAATTGGTGTCATTGTCGAGGAGAGGAGACTGAAGCTCAGCTTCCCTAGGGGACGACACAGATCCAACTTTGATGATAGTAAAGTCTGGACACTATTTGGGTTGTAATCATCTATCTGGCAACTCTACTAGAGGATGAACCTCTTGGCAGCTTCACTTCATAGTTCTGGCTCAGTTTGTGAGGCATACTTAGAGAAATCCTCAAAGGCCACAAGCTGACCCAATACCTGACCCTGAAAAAGTCATCAAAGAAAGAAAGGCATTGCAGAAAGGAGCATCAGGTTCAGGTAGTTCTAAAAAATATTCTATACCTCTTCAGGAAAATCATGTAATAGAACAAATACATGTTGAGAGTATAGCATCTAATACTAGCAGTGAAGAAAAAATCTCAGAGACTCATAGAGCTCCTTATTCTTTAGGTTCTCCTTTTGTTGCAAGCCCAAAGGAAACCTCTCCTCCTATCCATCATACTCCTTTAGTCCTATCAGTCACTCCTCAACCCTATGTCATTCAGACTTCCAGTACCCTTGTAGCCACCATAGCTATGGCAGGTCCACAAGCACCTACCAAAATGGAAAGAATCATAGCCACTAGGAATGGACCTCTAGTACTTCCCACTCCTTTGAATGCCATGCCTACTAGAGAATATCAAAAGTATAGACCTAAGTTCACTGGGACTGAAGGTGTTTCAGCTGAGGAACATCTTGAATCATTCTATAGCTATGTTGATAACCTGGACATTAGTGAAGATGATGTATGGATGAGAGTCTTTCTCCAAAGTCTAGATGGAGAGGCTAGAAAATGGTTCGGAGAACTGACCCCAAGGTCTATAGTAGATATTGAGGCTTTTGATGATGCATTCCTAAAGCATTTGGGGGATAAGAAGGATCTACTTTACTACCACACCGAGTTTGGGAACTTAAGGAGGAAAAATGATGAGTTGTTGTCCGATTTTAATAAGAGGTTTAACCACATGTACAGCAAGATACCAGCTGAAGTAAAAGCCACCACTACTTCGGCTAAACTCACCTATGCCAGTGCCTTTGATTCCAACTTCTGTTTACTATTGAGGGAGAGATGATGTGCTACCTTGGCTGATATGCAAGACGTAGCCTTGGAAGTAGAATCAAACATCATGGCTGCAGAGAAGCTCATGAGGAATGTTGATAGAAGGAGACAGAGGGGCGAATCTTCATCATCTTCAGATCCCAAGATAGATAAAATGACCAAGATGATAGAGTCATTAGCCTCGGAAATCTCCAAATTAAAGGTTGGGCAGCACACTGGGAAAGGAAGAGTTCCTAACACCTTTTCTCCTAGAAATCCAAATCCATATAGAAGAGCTAGTGAGCAGTTGCAGATTCTGCAAAGAAGCAAAGATGCCAATGAATAACAAAGGGTGAAGAACCCTTTCCAGAATGTAGTCGTGGAAGAAGAGCAGTTTGAAGAATATGATGAGATCCATTGTCTGGAAGACAAAGGCAGTGCCTCCTTTTTGACCTCAGCTGCCTATGAAAAGTCATTATTCAATGACCATATTAGCCAACAATGGGATGGTGAAGTTGTTCTACAAACTGAGGATCAACACAGATATAATATGAGGTCGAAGATAAATAATGCCAAGGAAACTCATGTTCAGAGAGTTGTTGTCCCTACAATATAGCAAGCTAAAAAGCATAAACAACCGGCAGTTGATCCCATCATCCTCAAAGCTCCAGCTCATGAGGTAAGAGGCCTTGACAAGTCTCCTTCTCCTTTTAATTTTGAATTAGAAATTCAAAAGCTAAGCATACCTATACCTCTGATTGAACTAGTGAAGAATGAGTCCTTCAAGAGATATATCATTGAGGCCCTTGATCCTAAAGCCATCCAAGCCTCCACTCAGTATGTAAATCTGCAAGACGGCAAACCAGTTGTTGTTCTCAGCCCAATGATTGAAAATTGTGATGACATCTCCCCATCATTCTATGTCTCTTTGACTATTCATGACAAAATCCTTGACAACTTCCTTCTAGACACAGGAACTAGCCATAATCTAATGACCAAGGCTGTCATGGATGAGTTGGGTCTTGACATTACCAAGTCCAATCATGACCTGTTTTCTTTGGACTCTAGAAAAGTGAAATGTTTGGGATTAATCAAAGGCCTAGCCATCACCTTGTCTCAGCTGCCCATGAAGAGCATGATGATGGATATTGTGGTAGCAGATGTACCCCCCAAGTTTGGCATGTTTCTCTATAGAGGTTGGATCAAGAGATTAGGTGGAATGTTGCAAAATGATTTGTCCTATGCTACTGTCCCAGTTTTTGGAGGTGAGACTAGGAGATTATACAGAGAAGCTTAGTTGGTTTATATCATCAGCGATGAAAGGAATCCCACTAATCATCCCATCTATGTTGTCGACACTGATTTTGGAGCATGTATTCTTCATATTGAAGAATCCCAGTTGGCCTCCATGCAGCTTAAGAAACCGGTTTGCCAGATCACAGAGGAAGAAGGCCCACAAATTTGGGACATGTTCCTTGTTTGAGCTTGCTCTAAGGAAGCTGCAAGGGTAGGTGTAGTCCTTGTCCCCCAAACAAGAATGCATTCATTTATCTTTCAAGTTAACTTTTCATGTCACAAATAGCATATAAGAATACAAAGCCTTGATATTGGGTTTAAACTTGCTAAAGAAATGGGAATCAAAGGTCTGAGGGTGTTTGGAGATGCAGACCTTATCATTCAGCAGGTGAACAAAACTTTCCAAGCAAAGCATCCAAGGTTGAAAGCATACAGAGATGAGGTATGGAAGATCAAGGACTCTTTTAATATTTTCAACATTTCTTACATCCCGAGAATGAAGAAACAGCTTGTTGATTCCCTTGTTGTGTCTACTAGCATGTTTATTCCTCCTTTGCCTCCTAAATTGACTTATGAAGTTCAGGTGAAATATAAACCAGCTCTGCCTGACAATGTTAAATACTAGAAATTTTTTGAAGATGATGATGAAACTAATAGGATTTTACAAGTCGTTGATGAATTTTATGAAATTCATATCGACCAAGAAAAAGAAACCATTGAAGAATGCAACCAGTCAAAGCTAAAGGACGATATTGGGTAGGATAGCATTGTTCAGCTGCCTAGTAACCATACACCCAAAGGATTGATGCCCCTAGAGAAGTTGTTTGATCATAATGATGTACCTTATAAGCCTCCCAAAAACGAAAATGAGTATGCTATTCATAGACATAATATAGGGAGTTCAACCCATCCAAAGTACATAAATCTATCCACTCACTTGTCTTCTGCCCAATGTTCAGAGTATTGCACCCTGATGAAACAATTTGCTAATATTTTTTCTTGGGAGTACAGTGATCTTAACACCTATGGCACCAACATCATTCAGCATAAGATTCCGCTAGAGAAGAACACCATCCCTTTTAAGCATAAATTAAGACCTATTAGCCCTCTCTTATTGCCTTTGATTGAAAAGGAAATCAAGAATCTGTTGGATGCCAAGATCATAGTTCCCCTAAGGTATTCAAAGTGGATAGCTAACCGTGTGGTAATAAGAAAGAAGAATGGAGAAATCAGGGTTTGTGTTGACTACAGGAATCTGAAAAAGTGCTCTAAAAAAGATAACTACCCCCTGCCTAAGATGGAACACTTCCTGCAAAAAGTTTCAGGGGCTAGAGTCATGTCTTTCTTAGATGGATTTTCAGGTTACAATCAGATTGTTGTACATCCAGAAGATTAGGGAAATACCACCTTCACTACTCCTTAGGGCACTTTCATGTACTCCAAGATGCCTTTTGGACTGATGAAGGTTGGGGCTACTTTTCAGAGGGCCATGGACATAGCCTTTGTGGGAGAGAAGGGCAAGTTTGTCCTTATTTACCTTGTTGGCATAACAGCCTTTTCCAACAGACACAAGGACCATTTACAGCATTTGAAGAAGGTGTTCCTAAAATGCAGATGGTTTGGAATTTCAGTGAACCCAAAGAAGTCATATTTTTCTCTAGAAGAAGGCAAACTTCTGGGACATATTATTTCCGTTGAAGGTGCAAAGATCAATCCAACAAGAGTTCAAGAAATTTAGACATTGTCCATTCCAAGGTCAAAAAGGGACATTCAATCTTTCCTAGGTAAGATTAACTTTGTCAGTAGGTTTATTCCAAACTTTGCAGAGCTAGTGAAGCACATCACTTCCATGATGAAGAAAGGATCAGAAATAAAATGGACAGATGGTGCAAGAAGCTCTTTTGAAGCCATCAAACAAGCCATCATGGAAGCTCCCACTCTAATCAACCCAGATTATAACAGGGAGTTTTACATCTTCTCTTTTGCCTCTTATGATACACTTGCAGTAGTTCTATTGTAGAAAAATGATGAAGGTATAGAGCACCCTATGGCCTTTTTCAGCAAAACTCTGAGGGATGCTGAACTAAGGTATGACCTTATTGAAAAACAAGCTTATGCTCTCATAAAATCTTTAAAGGCATTCAGAATTTATATTCTGCATTCCAAAGTGGTTGCGTATGTACCTTTAGTCTCAGTAAAAGACATCCTAACTCAGCCAGATATTGATGGAAAGAGAGCTAAATGGATTGCAAAATTCATATAGTTCAACATAGAGGTGAAGCACACCAAACTTGTCAAAGGCCAGGGCTTGGCTAAGCTTATGGCTGAGGAAAATTGTAGTTTGTTAGACATCAATTGCATGGGTTCAAATTTAGGTGGTCAGCGAATAGAGGAAGCAGCAGAAGAGCAAGAGCAGAATCAGTCTTTGGCTGAAAATCTAGCCACCTTTGAATGTTATTCCAGTGTAGTTCATTTTTTGCAGAAGCTAGAAGTCCCTTCAGGGCTTAGCTCAAGTCAAGCCTAGGCCATTAAGCTCAGATCAGCCAAATTCTGCATTAATGAAAACCTTCTCTATTGGAAAGACCTATCACAGATCCTCTTGAGATGTCTAGACAAAGGAAAATCTGTGGAAGTCATGCACCAGTTCCATTCTAGCATCTGCGGAGGGCATCATTATTGGAAAACCACTGCCCACAAGATCGTCAGAGTTGGCTATTATTGGCCTACTATGGTCGCTGATGTGTTTTCTTTTGTGAAGTCTTGTGACAAATGTCAAAGTTTTGTAGGAAGACAATAGCTAAAATCTCTACCCTTGAAGCCAGTACACGTCAATGGTCCCTTCCAGCAATGGGGCTTGGACTTCACAGGTGAGATCGATCCACATTCCCGTGGCCATCACAAATGGATCTTGGTAGCCACTAATTATTTCACCAAATGGATTGAGGTTGTACCCACTAAAAATGTTAATCATCAAGTTATCATGAAGTTCTTGAATGAGAATATTTTCACTAGATTTGGTTGCCCAACAAAAGAGCGCTTACAATGGCCTGGGCTATCGTGATATGTGATTGTGACTAATCGCATCGCGATATTGCAATCGAAGAAACATTATGGAGCGGGGCCTATGCCCATACATGTATGCGATGCGATTAGTCGGACCCTATGGTTATATAAACATCATTGCATAGACTTTGAGATTCGCTGAAAGGCGTTTTTTAATGTATTTTCACATATTTCATTATTTAACAAAATACAAAGAAACAACGTGATGTGATAAGACTTGGACCCGAAAGGGTTCGTGAAGGGAAATTTATAATATTAGAAGTATGGAGGGAGCCAATTTTCACGTTATTTTCATGATTTTTAACGTATTTTTTAAAAATACAAAGGAGCGAGGCCGAAGCGACTTGCGATATCGATGAGGACGGACCTGATAGAGGAATAAAATGTATTTAAGGACTTTTGAAGTTTGGAATGAACAAAGTTTTGGTGGAATTTCACAGTGTTACAGTGTTTCTCTGTGTAAAACAGAAAACAGTCATTTTTGGTATTAGAAAGGATTTCAAAGGCCCGAAGACCCATTCTGTTATAGGACAGAGGCTAGGAGACAAATGGCCAGAAGTGGAAAAAGCCATAGCAAGATGCAACTGAACCAACATAAGTGATCATGGAGCATCACTGGCATGAGCGAGCTACCTAACAGCGTGGAAAAATTAGCAGAATTTGGTTACTATGTTGTTAGAAAAAGAGACCTTTGGCTCATGTCTATCTAATCATGGCATCAAGCAGTTAGAAGCCATAGGGGATAGCTTAAGACACCTCGAGCCTCAGAGAGCCTGAGAGCACTGTAAAAAGCCTATAAATGTCTACAATTTAGAAGTATCAAGGGTTCAACTTTTGGAGACTGTGGAGACTCTGCTCCTCTCAGCATCTCATCTTCATTCCAATAATACAAGCTTCTTTTGTTGCTACATGTTCAATCGCCACCTCCTCCTCTACTCTAAGCTTGCACTTGAATAGATTATTCATGTTTTTCTTCTGTGTCTAATGCCAAATAACTGCCATCTTACCTCTGCATTGATAAATTAGATTTGAAAGCTTCATTTATTTTATGTAGCTAGCCATTCATATGTGTTTATGTATGTATCTGCTGGTACAGTCAGGATTCTCCATCTATTCATTGAATCTATAAACTATTGAGCATTAGCGGTTGAAAGCCTTGTCAAGCTTAGGGTGTTCATGCATGTTTTGAGTGAAAATAGAGTTGAAACAATCATCTAACTTGATCCAAACCCCAATCCATTCCAATAGTTCATAGAACAATATTGAAGATTTATATGTTTCTTGGCATCTCCGAGCTACAACCTAGGAGAGCTTCCTGGAGTGCTAACAAAGAGTACCATGTCATCTCCTTCTCTCACGTCCGCCACAAGTGGCGCCATCATTCTAGTGCCATGGAAAATGAGTTGCAATTCAAGTAAGCTAACGTGAAGCCATGGAAAGGCAAGCAGATACATGCAGAATGTGGTGAGGATACAGATGTCACCTCTAATGATTTAGAGTGAACAGTCAGAAACTCCAAGTGGAAAGCCGAAGCCGAATCCGTTGCAACGACTATGTTTAGCTAACTTTCTCCAATAATAACTCAATCTTTAAGCTCTTCTCTTAAAAAATCTACGCTCTGTCTGTGATATTTTCATATCATTGTGTTGTAGGCAAAAACATGTTCTATGAATGGGAGAGCTTGTGATTTCCTTTTTTTGGTGTCAAAATCCATATATAGATGTATGTGTTGAAGGTGAATCATTTGTATGGAGTCCACAATGAATATTATTTGTCTTTCTTTTAGTGTTTGGACCCTTTTTTATGGTTTTTTTATTTGACTTTGAAATTTATAGAGTTATAGGAGATTGTTTCACATTTTATGGCTAATGAAAATATTGAAAATATTGAGTGTATTTTTGGCTGGAGTCTCTTTAAAAGCTAATTTGAATATATGTTATATGAATTAGATTTGAATCTGTGTTATATGAATTAGGTAAGTGGATGGTTGGGCTATAATGCAAGTCCAAAAATAGAATTAATATTTACTTCCTTTCAAATTGATTTAAGATGGATTGTTTCTCTTTTACTTTTGAAATATTATTTTGTTAAACTAAAACACCTCATCTCGGTCACTTATAGATCTTTGATATATTAAATATTTATTGCAAATTCTCCAAAGCTCATAAAAAAAAGGATACAAAAATTTTCTTTGTCATAGTTGAGAGAAATGGACAATGATTAAAGACATCGCCTTGTATAAACTAACGATATAGGATGCTAGTCAGAGTGTTAGGTCATTTACTTTTTGTTCCTCTTGCTAGTTGTGTGGGAATCCTTACCACCTATAGGCTATTACCTTAACTCCATCGATTTTGAATTGCGATGGACCTCGAATGCGATAAGATTATGGATTTCAATTAATAGTTTTGTCGAGTCCATCATATCGCACTCGTACATTGCCCCGCCATGTTCATAGACCATAAGACTGTCGATTCTCTGCTGATTACAATTTGTGATGGAGAATTCGGTGCCAATAGATTATGGACCGCCGCGTGGTGAAATTTTCAACCAATTAGCACAATTTTGGAGCGAAATTTTAGGTTCATGTCGGAAATGGTGCAATTTGTGGAGTGAATATTGGGAGAACTAGGAGAGGTCATAACTTCTTCAATTTTCCACCAAATTGAATGCAAAAAGAGGCTAGATAGCCATTTTTGGACATTCTTGACTCATTGGAGATGGTTTCAGAAGCATTTGAACATTGTAAACATACCTTTTTACACTTTTGAGCATAATAGAGAGACCCAAGCCGTTGGAAGTTGTACCAAGGAGACGTAGCCCGGGAGGGGTGAATTCCTTTATCATGTTCGTATTGTAATTTGTTTTTGATGATATTCTATACATGTTTATGTTGTTGTTCATTCTCTTATTTATGTTTAATTTCTCATAAAATTAACATAAAAACTCACTTTTCACTTACAAAAATTCATGAATCCTTAAGCATAATGAAAGCATTTTGTTTCTAATCTGAGGAGGATCTTAGCACGGCAATCTAATATTCTAAATCAGATAAGTGGCCCCCACCTTCCACTAGCAATCAAATTAAGTTGAATTTCCTCCTAAGTCCCTAAGTCGAAAATGTTCGGTTCTTTCCCTTAGCCAAAATTGTGCAAAAATGTGTCGAAACACCCTGTTACAAATGTGTTTGAGAAGGGACATGACAATCCTCCCCTCCCAAATGTTGCTTTCCCTCAAGCAACCTAAAAGATGGGTGTTCCAAAATGTGCTCACCCTCTCAGGTGGCATCCTCATCCAGTAAGCTCCTTCAATGCACCAAAAATCGCTTGTACTCACGCAATGCCTGAGCAAGCATCCTCTCTAATTGTTGCTCCCGTCTATCGCTGCAAAATGTGCCAGGGTCCCAGATGTGCCACTGGATCGTGCCTAACCTCAAGATTGTCCTGATATGAAAGAATCCTTCAATACCATGATCCAAAGCAATCATATCCAACATGAAGCTCCCCTCACTCCACTCACTATCCTGCCGGTGAAAGTACTAGAAGTCCCCTACTCCATCAGTGACTCGTTAAAGCCCAATGGAAGATATATATGATCTCCCCGTGTAGTTTTCGGGGCATCCCTAAAGGTTATTGAGCTTTGGAGAGATGTGATGCCCCAATTCCCTGCTAGTCCCAGAGTGGTGCCACCATGTTAACGTTGCGCTACTCTGATTATGTCATACTCCCCATCGTGCACAGTCAATATCCTCCTCTCCTAGAACTCGATGGTGGAATATTGAAAGAGGCAAGACACATCTTGCCTGGGCATCTCCATGGCACCAAGGCCTACCCATCCAAATCTAACTTTGAACCTATGCAAAAATAGAGAATGTCTACCTCCCCATATCATGAAACCCTCTGTGAACCCCCATGTGTCATCCCAAGAGCGAACTATATCACTCTCTGCCACGACTCCACTCATCATGAGTGATCTATCGCACTGTCGATATGCCAAGACAACTCATGAAATCTGTCTATTCGCCTATGAAACCATCCTGTCACTACTGCTGACTGGGGCTCTGATGGAGATATGAAAATTTGGGTGTGCTCAAGCGCATCACGTAGCTACTACCATCACCTACCAATGCTATGATGTGATGGAAAATCCACCTGGATCCCAAAATTAGTCCCGCCCTCGAGTCCCTCTAGTAATCCATGGCCTCTACTAACATGTGGCCATGGATGTATCCAACCGCCTAACCTACTCCATCGAATACTAGCTTAGTACCTCTCATCATCAAATCCCAAGGGAGCGATCAAATGTGTAATCCTCTGTGGAAGGAACAAACCCTCCAAGCTGATGTGGTATTATGCTCAGCCCAATCCTGGTAACCTATCCACCCCCTCAAGTACGTTTAGACAACTCAGGCTCCCAAAATCCAATGCATAAGGGTGGGTTGATAATGCTATAGACCCCGCCAATGGGCCTCTGAAGTGAACTGTGTTGAAAACCCAATGTGTTTCCTCTATGCTTCCCCTCATCAATGGCTAGCCCAAGGGATGGTTGCACATCCTCCTCCATCACGGGCTTGACATGAGCCTTCGACTACTCCTCCATATACAACCCAATATGCACGATAAGCTCACCATTCAACTATAGGCGACTGTTGTTTGGCAACTTCATCATAGAGCTAGAGGCCTCTGTACCTATCGGCTCCTCAACAACGGTGGAGTTGTCTTCCGGCACCTCATCAACCTATGGTGCATTGTTATCACCTGAGAACTTGGTCACAACCCTGAATACCTCATCAATGGATGTCGCTTCATCAATTGGTGTATGCTCAATTGTCTCCTTGCCAACCATGGCCCCTTCAACTACTCTTTCATCTTTTTCCTTAATACTTCTCATCATCCCTGCAAAATCCCATTGAATCTCCATTACTTTGTGCATACCCATTCGTTCGCAAAATTCCCAAAAAGAGAGGGACGCTTGAATGCCATATCCCAATGATTGGTATGCCCTCCAGTTCTCCCCCAATAACTCGATATCAATTGCAATCATGTCCAGATTCCCAACTAAGGTATGAATGAACTTCTTCCCCACATCAATCATCATTTGTTGTATCCTCACCACCTCATTCCACGTGACCACCATGTTGTTTGATTTTAATCTTTCCCACTGGATGTGTCAATATTGTGGTTCTAATACCACTGTAATGTTCCAAACCTAAATAAACAGTGACATGCAAAGTAAAAACGATTTACAGCACATAAATTTTAAACAATCAACAAATGCTCATAAAACTCTAGAAGTAAGAATTCATACTAACAGTTAAAATTAACCAAAAAATATGTTTTTAAAAAGTTCATTTCATCTATAAGTTAGACCACACGTCAATTAAATAGTTATAAATATTATTAATTTATAATAAGCATTAGGAACATTTACTATATATTATATATTATATTATATATATTATATATATATATATATAAAGATGTGTAACAAGATTCTTAACTATAGAGATTTGTTGTCATTTTACCATGGAGATTCTGAATCTATAAATAGAGCAATGATACAATATATTGAGCCGATACCGTGGATTATCGATACCACATGCCCAAAAAATCGTTAAAAAAACATAACTATTTTGGACATAAATCTCAATTTTTGATTTGTGAATACTATTAAAAATATGTTAAAGAATCAATGAAAATTAAATCCTGGCATTCAAATATTATAAAATAATCCATAAAAGTTAAATCTTACCATTCCAAATTAGATATTCCTATCAACTTAATTACATTAAAAAAAACTATAAAAAAGTTCTCCAACAACCTTTGTTATTTTTCTAGAGCCTATAGAAAAAGGGCACATGTTTCTATTACCGCGGCGATATTTGTAATGTCGTGGGTGGCCCCGGCCGCCATACTCGACTCTGTATCAATTTCAAAGTTATGAAGCAAATAGGCAAGCTGACAACCATTGCATCAAAAATATTTTGCATGTCCGCTCCTCTACGCAATGCATACGAGCATGACTACATTCCCCACTTTGTGTCACTCCGTCTACACCACTTTCAAAAACCTGAAGCAGACTGCCAATATGATGATCTGAAGAGTTTGAACTTCGATGATATGGAAGTGACTACACTAACGCCAACATAAGTACCTTACTGACCTTGGTCTTATGATGGCAGTAGAGTCTTTCTCTATTCTACAATTCTTGTTCGGCCATGATCTTCATGCACACAACATCCAAATAGAATATGATATTCTGAGGTTGCATAATCAGGACCCGCTATATGTGCTAGCACTAGTTTTTAGCAAGGTGAATGAAGCTTTACTTCATCCTGATATCTATATCCATGTATATTATCAAGATGCAGGTACAATACACAGGACGTTGCTCGTGTAGACGACGTACGAGTTGTCTCCATTCGAAATAACACTAGATGATAAATAAATTTATGATATAGTAGAAAGAGAGAAGCCTCATTTGCTGGGTTGCATTCATGCAATTGTTTCAATATTTCTATCTACCCAACATGCGCAGGACTAGAGAGAGCTGACTTTACTTTAAATTGTCTGCAACTATCTTGAGGTGTGTTGAAAAGACGTGTAGGATGTGGTTTTTCTCAACTTATAAACCAGGGGATTTTCTCATCAAAGGATACACTACCAAGGAGCTAGCAAAGGCAAGGATTAAGTTCAAATGGTTCTCCAAGCGATTTATTAGGATTAAGTTCAAATAGTTCTCCAAGCGATTTGAATAAATTTGGTTTGAAAAATTCTATCACATGTTGTATCTTCCATAGATGACTTTAATATTCTCTATGTAGACGGAAATGTTCTTTAAAAACTTTTTTAGCATTTTTATATTAATAGCCGATTCCCTAATCAAATTTTTGGCTAAGCACATTTCCGTCTGATTCCCAAACATTCAGGGAATCAACAATCCACTTAATCTCAAAGACCTTCTTGCACCAGAGATCAATGATACCGCCAAGGGCAACCACGTGAGGCATTTCATTCAGTTGATGGATGCCCTCATCGACACTTCTTGTAACGTTCACGTGCTAAGGAAGTCTCACGTCATTTGTCTTGGAAGTGAATTATATAACAACACTTTAACGAAGATCTGGGATAGTATGCATATGCCATTCTCCATTGGCCACCCCGAGCCTACAGAAGAGTTGAAACAAACAATCGACGATGTGTTTACCAGCTAATGTTGCATCATAAAATGAAGAATTGTGCTTTCGCATCATAAAATAATAAATAATAATAATAAAAATGGAAGTATCCATTTAACAAATACTAAATATATATTAATTTCTAATATTTAAAAAAAATTAAAATAGATAATATAATATTGAAAAGTTCAAAAATCTATTAAAAATTGTTTTTAAACATAAAGATAAAGTAGGTGTCTTAAGATGAGCTCAACTAGAACATAAATCTCGTGTGGAACAAAAGGGTAAAAGCTCATTTGATTTTAATTTTCAGTACTAATACATACTATGAAAGTGTGGCTTATCAATTCTTTAGATTTTGGGAATTTAAAGCTAAAAGTGTCAAAATACATAATTTTACATTTAAAATAACAAATTATGAGAATTTTTATATTCATCTATATATTCAACTAAACCATAAATTATATGGTACTGGAATATATATTGAATTAAAATCCAAATATTTGAATCAATTAAATATACATCCTAGACTATGTATTACCATAAATTTCATTAAAAACTTGATAAAGAATTTACTCTATAAAATTTCATTATAGAAAAAATCAATTAGTATTACCATTACCATTATTAACTGTAACCATTGTCATCTCATGGATCTAGAAAGGTTTCTATAGAGTGAATGTAATCCTAATAAGTTTGGTTCACTAGAAATTTATAATCTCGTTAAATCTGGTTCGCTAGAAATTTATAATCATGTTAAGTCGGATGGGCTCTCGGCACAAGATTTTAGAGCATCTAAATGTCCTAGTTATGGTCTTTGATTTTTTGATGATGTGCAACTAAACCCTTAAGGTTTTAAAAGTTAACGATAATTATATAAGTAATTAAATCCTATTTTCTTGACACTGATTTTACTGTTTTTTTTTACTTTTCATCATTATGTTGGTTTTTACATATGGGGTTTTTTAAACATGTTTTTTCTTGCTGCTTGGTCACTTTCATGCACTGTTATTGATAATGAATCCAACCTATATCTCTGTTTTGAATTATGTTTTACTCTAATGTTAACATGGATCAGATCCTGTCACAGCACCTTATATTTATGATATCTTTCCTCAGATTTATGTTGCATATTCATGGATCCAGATATACTAATTTTTCTACATAAATAAAATCAGCTTTTTTCACTTCCAAAAAATTATATAAGTAATTAAATACATTTGCCTTCCCAATTAATAGGGTCGTGTGATGTTGAGAGAGTCTTCTATAACTCACAAACCTAATACACTGGTGTCAAACTCAATATCTGTAGGGGCAGCCTTTTTTAATGTGGAAAGGTTCTTGGCTAACCCCATTCCTACCTAGCGTATTGAACTTCGAATCAATCTATTAATCAACGAACCAAATTGAACCCCTGAATTTTCGAAAAAGAAACGCCAATACGATCGAATTTGGTAACTATGCATCGCTTGATCTCTCGAACACCACTGTTGATAACACCAAGGGTCATTGTTGGGCAATGTTCACATCTCTGCTTCTACATTTACTTCCATGGGGTCTTTGCCTTCAACATTCAATCTCCTTAGCCCAGCGATGTAGCGTGAGCATTGCCTTGGAGGTGACCGAATCCACTTCTTCGTCCTCATTGATTCACGGCTCCGGACGTTGGTGGGGAGTGTTAGCCCCTGAGGTGCAGTGCTGCTATTTTTAATAGAAATGTCCCCTATTTTAGCTCCGACGGCCACGTCTCCTCTTGCTCTACTTTGGCCATAAGCCGAACTTCAAAAATATTACTCTCACATCTATAATTGCATCGGGTCCTGATCCAAACAGATCCAAATATGCTCTCTAAGTCTCCAAAATCTCGTAAAATCATGCCAAAGATCAAAATAATCGCATGAAAAGAGCCCTTAGAATGGCATAGAAACACTATCAGGAGGCCAAAAACACGTAAAAACAGTGAAAAACAGAGTATCAGAGGCATAAACAAGTGAAGGCACAGTAGCTGTCAGATCTAACCGATCAACGGTCCATATCTCATCGGCAAATTGCAATTGGCAACCACAAAAAAGCGCTTACAAATGCCCGAGGCTATTGTGATATACGATTGCGACTAATCGCATCGCGATATCGCAATCGGAGAAACATTATGGAGCGAGGCCTATGCCCATACATGTATGCAATGCGATTAGCCAAACCCGATGGCTATATAAACATTATTGCATAGATTTTGAGATCCGCTGAAAGGCATTTTTTAATGTATTTTCAAATATTTCGTTATTTAATGAAATACAAAGAAACAACGCCAATGCGATAAGACCCGAACCCAAAAGGGTTCGTGAAGGGAAATATATAATATTTGAAGTCCAGAGTGAGACAATTTTCACGTTATTTTCACGATTTTTAAGATATTTTTTAAAAATACAAAGGAGCAAGGCCGAAGCGACTTGCGATAGCGATGAGGACTGACCCGATAGAGGAATAGATCGTATTTAAGGACTTTTGAAGTCCAGAATAAACAAATTTTTGGTGGAATTTCACAGTGTTGCAGTGTTTCTCGGTGTAAAATTGAAAACAGCCGTTTTTGGTATTCGAAAGGATTTCAAAGGCCTAAAGACTCATTCCGTTATAGGACAGAGGCCAGGAGACAGATGGCCGGAAGGGGAAAAATCCATAGCACAATGCAGCAGAACCAACAAAAGTGATCATGGAGCATTTCTGGCACGAGCGAGCTACCTAACAATGCAGCAAAATTACCAGAATTTGGTTACTGTGTTGTTAGAAAAAGAGGCCTTTGGCTCATGTTTGTCTAATCATGGAATCAAGCAGTTAGAAGCCAAAGGGGATAGATTAAGACACCTTGAGCCTCAGAGAGCTTGAGAGCATTGTAAAATCCTATAAATGGTTGAAAGTTAGAAGTATCAAGGGTTCAACTTTAGGAAACTGTGGAGACTCTGCTCCTCTCAGTGTCTCATCTTCATTCCAGTAATACAAACTTCTTTTGTTGTTACATGTTCAATCGCCATCTCCTCCTTTGCTCTAAGCTTGCACTTGAATAGATTATTCCTATTTTTCTTCTGTGTCTAATGCCAGTAATTGTCATCTTATCTCTGCGTGATAAATTAGATTTGCAAGCTTCATTTATTTTCTGTAGCTAGCCATTCACATGTGTTTACGTATGTATCTGCTGATACAGTCATGATTCTCCATCTATTCATTGAATCTATAAACTATTGAGTATTAGTGGTTGAAATCCTTGTCAAACTAAGGGTGTTCATGCATGTTTGAGTGAAAATAGAGTTGAAACAGTCATCTGACTTGATCCAAACCCCAATCCATTCCAAAAATTCAGAGAACGATATTGAACATTTATATGTTTCCTGGCATCTCCAAGCTACAACCTAGGAGAGCTTCCTAGAGTGCTAACATAATTGGCGTCATTGCCAGGGAGAGGAGACTGAAGCTCAGATTCCCCGGGGGACGACATAGATCCAGCTTTGATGATAGACAAAGTCTGGACACTATTTGGGTTATAATCATCTATTTGGCGACTCTACTGGAGGACAAACCTCTTGGCGACTCCACTTCATTGTTCTGGCTCAGTTTGTGAGGCATACTCAGAGAAATCCTCAAAGGCGACAAGCTAACCCAATACCTAACCCTGAAAAAGTCATCAAAGAAAGAAAGGTGTTGCAGAAAGGAGCATCAGGTTCAGGTAGTTCTAAAAAATATTCTATACCTCTTCATGAAAATCCTGTAATAGAAGAAATACATGTTGAGAGTATAGCATCTAATACTAGCGGTGAAGAAGAAATCTCAGAGACTCATAGAGCTCCTTATTCTTTAAGTTCTCCTTTTGTTGCAAGCCCAAAGGAAACCTCTCCTCCTATCCATTATACTCCTTTAGTCCTATCAGTCAGACCTCATCCCTCTGTCATTCAGACTTCCAGTACCCTTGTAGACACCACAGCTATGGCAGGTCCACAAGCACCTACCAAAATGGAAAGAATCATAGCTGTTGGATATGGACCTCTAGTACTACCCAATCCTTTGAATGCCATGCCTACTAGAGAATATCATAAGTATAGACCTAAGTTCACTGTGACTGAAGGTGTTTCAGCTGAGGAACATCTTGAATCATCCTATAGCTATGTTGATAACCTGGACATTAGTGAAGATGATGTATGGATAAGAGTCTTTGTCCAAATTCTTGATGGAGAGGCTAGAAAATGGTTCAGAGAAATGACCCCAAGGTCTATAGCAGATATTGAGGCTTTAGATGATTCATTCCTAAAGCATTGGGGGGATAAGAAGGATCTATTCTACTACCACACCGATTTTGGGAACTTAAAGAGGGAAAATGGTGAGTTGTTATCCGATTGTAATAAGAGGTTTAACCGCATGTACAGCAAGATACCAGCTGAAGTAAAACCCACCACTACCTCTGCTAAACTCACGTATGCCAGTGCCTTTGATTCTGACTTCCGTCTACTGTTGAGGGAGAGACAATGTGCTACCTTGGCTGATATGCAGGACGCAGCCTTGGAAGTAGAATCAAACATCATGGCTGCAGAGAAGCTCAAGGGGAATGTTGATCCCAAGATAGATAAAATTACCAAGATGATAGAGTCATTAACCTCATAAATCTCTAAATTAAAGGTTAGGTAGCACCCTAGGAAAGGAAGAGTTCCTAATACCTTTCCTCCTAGAAATCCAAATCCATATAGAAGAGCTAATTAGTAGTTGCAGATTCTGCAAAGAAGCAAAGATGCCAATGAAGACCAAAGGGTGAATACCCCTTTCCAGAATGTAGACATGGAAGAAGAGCAGTGTGAAGAAGATGATGAGATCCATTGTCTGGAAGACAAAGGCAATGCCTCCTTTTTTACCTCAATTGCCTATGAAAAATCATTATTCAATGACCAGATCAGCCAAGAATGGGATGGTGAAGTTGTTCTGCAAACTGAGGATCAACACAAATATAATATGAGGTCGAAGATAAATAATGCCAAGGAAACTCATGTTCAGAGAGTTGTTGTCCCTACAATACAACAAGCTAAAAAGCAAAAATGACCAGTAGTTGATCCCATCATCCTCAAAGCTCCAGTTCATGAGGTAAGAGGCCTTGACAAGTCTCCTTCCCCTTTTAATTTTGAATCAGAAATTCAGAAGCTAAGCATACCTATACCTTTGATTGAACTAGTGAAGAATGAGTCCTTCAAGAGACCTATCCTCGAATCCCTTGAGCCTATGGCCATCCAAGCCTCCACTGACTATGTAAATCTGAAAGACGACAAACTAGTTGTTGTTCTAAGCCCAATGATTGAAAATTGTGATGACAGTGCCCTATCGTTCTTTGTCTCTTTGACTATTCATGACAAAATCCTTCACAACTACCTTCTAGACACAGGAACCAGCCATAATCTAATGCCTATGGCTTTCGTGGATGAGTTGGGTCTTGACATTACCAAGTCTTATCATGACCTGTTTTCTTTGGAGTCTAGAAAAGTGAAATGTTTGGGATTAGTCAAAGACCTAGGCATCACCTTGTGTCAGCTGGCCATGAAGAGCATGATGATGGATATTGTGGTAGCAAATGTACCCCCCAAGTTTGGAATGTTTCTCTCCAGAGGTTGGATCAAGAGATTAGGTGGAACGTTGCAAAATTATCTATCCTATGTTATTGTCCCAGTTTTTGGAGGTGAGAGTAGGAGATTATACAGAGAAGCTCAGTTGGCTTATATCATCAGCGATGAAAGGAATCCCACTAATTGTCCCATCTATGTTGTCGACACTGATTTTGGAGCATGTATTCTTCATATTGAAGAACCCCAGTTGGCCTCCATGCAGCTTAAGAAACCGGTTTGCCAGATCACAGAGGAAGAAGGCCCACAAATTTGGGACGTGTTCTTTGATTGAGCTTGCTCTAAGGAAGCTGCAGGGGTAGGTGTAGTCCTTGCCCCCCACACAAGAATGCATTCATTCATCTTTCAAGTTAACTTTTCAGGTCATAAATAGCATAGAAGAATATGAAGCCTTGATATTGGGCTTAAACTTGCTAAAGAAATGGGCATCAAAGGTCTGAGGGTGTTTGGAGATGCAGACCTTATCATTCAGCAAGTGAACAAAACTTTCCAAGCAAAGCATCCAAGGCTGAAAGCATACAGAGATGAGGTATGGAAGCTCAAGGACTCTTTTAATATTTTCAGCATTTCTTACATCTCGAGAATGAAGAACCAGCTTGTTGATTCCCTTGTTGTGTCTGCTAGCACGTTTATTCCTCCTTTGCCTCCTAAATTGACTTATGAAGTTCAAGTGATATATAGACCATCTCTGCCTGACAATGTTAAATACTGGAAAGTTTTTGAAGATGATGATGAAATTAATAGGTTTTTACAATTCGTCGATGAATTTTATGAAATTCACATCGACCAAGAAAATGAAACCATTGAAGAATGCAACCAGTCCAAGCTAAAGGACGAGATTGGGCATGATAGCATTGTTCAACTACCTAGTAACCATATACCCAAAGGATTGGTGCCCCTAGAGAAGCTATTTGATCATAATGATGTACCTTATAAGCCTGCCAAAAAAGAAAATGAGTATGTTGTTCATAGACATAATATAGGGAGTTCGGCCCATCCATAGTACATAAATTTTTCCACTCATTTGTATTCTTCCCAAAGTTCGGAGTATTGCACCCTGATGAAACAATTTGTTGATATTTTTGCTTGGGAGTACAGTGATCTTAAGACCTATGGCACCAACATCATTCAACATAAGATTTTGCTAGAGAAGAACACCATCCCTTTTAAGCAGAAATTAAGACCTACCAACCCTCTCTTATTGCCTTTGATTGAAAAGGAAATCAAGAATCTATTGGATGCCAAGATCATAGTTCCCCTAAGGTATTCAAAGTGGATAGCTAACCTTGTGGTAATAAGAAAGAAGAATGGAGAAATCAGACTTTGTGTTGACTTCAGGAATCTGAAAAAGTGCTCTAAAAAAGACAACTACCACGTGCCTAAGATGGAACACTTACTGCAAAAAGTTTTAGGGGCTAGAGTCATGTCTTTCTTAAGTGGATTTTCAGGTTACAATCATATTGTTGGACATCCAGAAGATCAGGAAAAGACCGCCTTCACTACTCCTTGGGCCACTTTCATGTACTCCAAGATGCCTTTTGGACTGATGAAGGCTAGGGCTACTTTTCAGAGGGCCATGGACATAGCCTTTATGGGAGAGAAGGACAAGTTTGTCCTTATTTACCTTGATGACATAACAGTCTTTTCCAGCAATCACAAGGACCATTTGCAACATTTGAATAAGGTGTTCCTAAAATTCAGACGGTTTGGAATTTCAGTGAACCCAAAGAAGTCACAGTTTTCTCTAGAAGAAGGCAAACTTATGGGACATATTGTTTCCGCTGAAGGTGTGAAGATCGATCCAGCAAGAGTTCAAGCAATTTAGACATTGTCCATTCCAAGGTCAAAAGGGGACATTCAATCTTTCCTAGGTAAGATTAACTTTGTCAGGAGGTTTATTCCAAACTTTGCAGAGCTAGGGAAGCACATCACTTCCATGATGAAGAAGGGATCAGAAATGAAATGGACAGATGGTGCAAGAAGCTCTTTTGAAGCCATCATGGAAGCTCCCACTCTAATCAGCTCATATTATAACAGGGATTTTGATATCTTCTCTTTTGCCTCTTATGATACACTTGCAGCAATTCTATTGCAAAAAAATGATGAAGGTATAGAGCACCCTGTGGCCTTTTTCAGAAAAACTCTAAGGGACATTGAACTAAGTATGACCTTATTGAAAAACAAGCTTATGCTCTCATAAAACCTTTAAAATCATTCAGAATTTATATTCTGCATTCCAAAGTGGTTGCGTATGTACCTTCATCCTCAGTAAAAGACGTCCTAACTCAGCCAAATATTGATGGAAAGAGAGCTAAATGGATTGCAAATTTCATAGAGCTCAACATAAAGGTGAAGCCCACCAAGCTTGTCAAAGGCCAGGGTTTGGCTAAGCTTATGGATGAGGAAAATTATAGTTTGTTAGACATCAATTGCATGGGTTCAAATTCAGGTGGTGAGCGAACAGAGGAAGCAGCAGAAGAGCAAGATCAGAATCAGTCTTTGGCTCAAAATCTAGTCGCCTGTGACTGGTATTCCAGTGTAGTTCATTTTTTGCAGATGTTAGAAGTCCCTCCAGAGCTTAGCTCGAGTCAAGCCCAGGCCATTAAGCTCAGATCAGCCAAATTCTGCATTAATGAAAACCTGCTCTATTGGAAAGACCTATCAGGGATCCTCTTGAGATGTCTGGACAAAGGACAATATGTGGAAGTCACGCACCAGTTCCATTCTAGCATCTGCAGAGGGCATCATTATTGCAAAACCACTGCCCACAAGACCCTCAGAGCTGGTATTATTGGCCTACTTTGGTCTCTAATGTGTTTTCTTTTGTGAAGTCTTGTGACAAATGTCAGAGGTTTGCAGGATGACAACAACTAAAATCTCTACCCTTGAAGCTAGTACACGTCAATGGTCCCTTCCAGTAATGGGGCTTGGACTTCATAGGTGAGATCGATCCACATTCCCGTGGCCATCACAAATGGATCTTGGTAGCCACTAATTATTTCACCAAATGGATTGAGGTCGTACCCACTAAAAATGTTAATCATTAGGTTATCATGAAGTTCTTGAATGAGAATATTTTCACTAGATTTGGTTGCCCAACCAAACTAGTCACTGATAATGCAGCAGATTTAGTGGCAGAAGAATTGTTGGACATGTGTGAATCCATGGGCATTCAATTGGTACATTCTACCTCATATTATCCTCAAGGCAATGGACTGGCATAATCATCTAACAAGAGCCTTGTAAGGATAATCAAAAAACTTTTGGAGGACAACAAAAAGAACTGGGATTCCAAGTTGAAGTTTGCACTATGGGTTGATAGAGTTACTAACAATAAGTCCATATGAAATTATCCATTTAAGCTGGTTTATGGCACTGATGTTGTTTTTCCTATCCATCTGATTCTCCCTATGGTTGAATTCTTGCAAGAAGAACAGGATGAAGAGAATGAAATAGCAAGGAGAATGAGTAATTTGGTTGAATTACAGCAGATCAGAGAACAACTATTTGATAAGTCAAGAATTCATCAGAAGAAGATCAAAGAAACCTTTGATAGAAAGGAAAAAATGGACAGTTTTTATGTTGGTGACTGAGTTCTCACATGGGATGCATTGAAGGAAAAGAAGGGAAACCATGGTAAATTTGATGCCTTATGGATGAGACCGTTTGTCATTTCTCAAGTTCAAATGAACAATACTTCCATTCTGCACAATTTGGAGGGGGGAGGTGTTTTTGATGGCCCAGTCAATGGGCAGTTTTTGAAACTTTACTTCATATGAGGATTTAAGGCCTTAATATTGTAATAGTTTTTTTCATTTTTTGTTTTCTATGCAAATAAACTCCATGCCCAATGGAACACTAGGAAATAAGTTTGTTTTGGTTGTTACTCGAAAGGCAGTAGTCTGCAGTTCTTGAAACCTCACATGGAGGCTTTCTTCCCTAGAAGGAACCAGTGTTAGCCCCTGAGGTGTAGTGCTGCTATTTTTAGCGTAAATGTCCCCTGTTTTAGCTCCGACGACCACATATCCTCTTGCTCCGCTTTGGCCATAAGTCGGACTTCAAAAATATTACTCTCACATCTATAATTGCATCGGGTCTTGATCTAAATGGATCCAGATATGCTCTCTAAGTCTTCAAAATCTCGTAAAATCATGCCAAATATCAAAACAAACACATGAGAAGATCCCTTAGAATGGAGGAGAAACACTATCGGGACGCCAAAAACACGTAAAAATTGTGAAAAATAGAGTATCGTAGGCATAAACAAGTGAAGGCACAGTATTCGTTAGATTTGGCCAATCAACGGTCCAGATCTGATCGGTAAATCGCAATCGGTAACCACAACAGAGCACTTATAGTGGCTCGGGGCTATCGTGATATGCGATTGCGACTAATCGCATTGCGATATCGCAAACGAAGAAACATTATGGAGCGGGGCCTATGCCCATACATGTATGCGATGCGATTAGCTAGACCCTATGGCTATATAGACATTATTGCATAGATTTTGAGATCCGCCGAAAGGCGTTTTTAAATGTATTTTCACATATTTCGTTATTTAACAAAATACAAAGAAACAACATGATGTGATAAGACCCAGACCCGAAATGGTTCGTGAAGGGAAATTTATAATATTTGAAGTCCAAAGGGAGCCAATTTTCACATTATTTTCATGATTTTTAACGTATTTTTTTAAAATACAAAGGAGAAAGGCCGAAGCAACTTTTGATAGTGATGAGGACAGACTTTATAGAGGAATAGACCGTATTTAAGGACTTTTGAAGTCTGGAATGAACAGAGTTTTGGCATAATTTCACAGTGTTGCAGCGTTTCTCTGTGTAAAACAAAAAACAATTGTTTTTGGTATTCGAAATGATTTCAAAGGCCCGAAGACCCATTCTGTTACAGGACAGAGGCTGGGAGACAGATGGCCGAATGGGAAAAATCCATAGCAAGATGCAACTGAACCAACAGAAGTGATCATGGAGCATCACTGGCACGAGTGAGCTACTTGATAGAGCAAAAAAATTACCAGAATTTGGTTACTGTGTTATTAAAAAAAGAGACCTCTGGCTCATGTCTGTCTAATCATGGCATCAAGCAATTAGAAGCTAGAGGGGATAGATTAAGACACCTCGAGCCTCAGAGAGCCCGAGAGCATTGTAAAAAGCCTATAAATGGCTGAAAGTTAGAAGTATCAGGGATTCAACTTTTGGAGACTATGGAGACTCTGCTCCTCTCAGCATCTCATCTTCGTTCCAGTAATACAAGCTTCTTTTGTTGTTACATATTCAATCGCCATCTCCTCCTCTGCTCTAAGATTGCACTTGAAAAGATTATTCATGTTAATGCCAAATAACTATCATCTTATCTCTACGTTGATAAATTAGATTTGAAAGCTTCATTTATTTTCTGTAGCTAGCCATTCATATGTGTTTATGTATGTATCTGTTGGTACAGTCAGGATTCTCCATCTATTCATTGAATCTATAAACTATTGAGCATTAGTGGTTGAAAGCCTTCTCAAGCTGAGGTTGTTCATGCATGTTTTGACTGAAAATAGAGTTGAAACATTCATTTGACTTGATCCAAACCCCAATCCATTTCAATAGTTCAGAGAACGATATTGAAGATTTATATGTTTCCAGGCATCTCCGAGCTACAACCTAGGAGAGCTTCCTGGAGTGCTAATAGAGAGTACCATGCCATCTCCTTCTCGCACATCTGCTACAGGTGGTGCCACCATTCGAGTGCCATGGCAAATGAGTTCCAATTCAAGTATGGTAACGTGAAGCCATGGAAAGGCAAGCAGATACACGCAGAATGTGGCGAGGATATGGATGTCACCTCTAATGATTTAGAGTGAACACTCAAAAACTCCACGTGGAAAGCCAAAGCCGAATCCGTTGCAATGACTATGTTTAGCTAACTTTCTCCAATAATAAATTAATCTTTAATCTCTTCTCTTAAAAAATCTTATGACGCTCTGTCTGCAATATTTTCATATCATTGTGTTGTAGGGAGAAACATGTTCTACGAATGGGAGAGCTTGTGATTTCCTTTTTTTGGTGTCAAAATCCATATATAGATGTATGTGTTGAAGGTGATTCATTTGTATGGATTCCACAATGAATATGATTTGTCTTTCTTTTAGTGTTTGGACCCTTTTTTATGGTTTTTTTTCTTTGACATTGAAATGTATAGAGTTTTAGGAGATTGTTTCACATTTTATGGCTAATGAAAATATTGAAAATATTGAGTGTATTTTTGGTTGGAGTCTCTTTAAAAGCTGATTTGAATCTGTGTTATATGAATTAGATTTGAATCTGTGTTATATGAATTAGGTAAATGGATGGTTGAGCTATAATGCAAGTCCAAAAATAGAATTAATATTTACTTCCTTTAAAATTGATTTAAGATGAATGTTTCTCTTTAACTTTTCAAATATTATTTTGTTAAACTAAAACACCTCATCTCGATCACTTATAGATCTTTGATATATTAAATCTTTATTGCAAATTCTCCAAAGCTCATAAAAAAAAGTATACAAAATTTTCTTTGTCATAGTTGAGAGAAATGGACAATGATTAAAGACATGGTCTTGTATAAACTAACGGTATAGGATGCTAGTCAGAGTGTTAGGTCATTTATTATTTGTTCCTCTTGCTAGTTGTGTGGGAATCCTTACCACCTATAGGTTATTACCATACAACTATTTATATAAGAAAAAGTTCAAATGATAAAACTGATGTTATATAATCTATTGTTATAAACTCATCCCTGTGAATGATTTCCAAGGACTACAAGCCACTAAAATTCTTAAATCTTAAAATATTCATTAAATTTGCACAAATTTTGTAAATGTGTGTTTTGTTGTTAATGGGGGCTTTGATTGGTTGATAAAGTGGGTGTATTTTTATTCCCCAACTAATGTTCAAATCCCCTCAAAAACATGTTTGCCTCTCATGGATTGTGTTACATGTGGTTAGGATCACTTTTTTTTTCACAGAAACTATCCAAGTAGATCCATTGAAATGGATCACTTCTATCTGGATCATTAGAAGAGTTCAACCTCGAGAGGGTTGGGGAGACTTGACCACATGACCTCCTATTTGCAAGGTGCTTTTAATGACAAGAACTTGACCAACATTGAGCTAACCCTCGAGGCTAAGTGTGGTTGGGATCATGTTCTTAGAAAAAGGTATTTTGCAACATATAAACTCTACGCTTTATTCGGCATTCCCTTCTCTCGCTTCAAAGTTGAACATGGTAAACAAATTGCTCTGCAATACATTTGGCAAGTAAACAAGTTTGCAATGTGTTTGATAAGTTATGAATATATTAATTTAGTAGTGGAATACACATAGTTTATATTTCCAAACACACATTGCTATTGGTTTGCATAACTTTTTAAATTATTTATCAATGTTTCAAGAAAAAAATTAATTTGTATTTGGAGTACGCAATTGGTTATATCTACAGCGGATATTTGCTCAAATCCCAATTCCATATTTGATGACATGATTGCATTTTGTCACATGGTGGACATTGGTCTTATTAGTCCCTGCCAAGGCAGGTCTCTTGGAATCGATTTGCCCATTGATCACTATTAGTTTAAAATTGACCAACGCAATTTATAATGTTTAATTTTGAAAAATAAATGTTTTTCAATGTTATTAAAAAACTACCCTCAAATATATGATTGGACCATAACTTAAAGGTCTTATTGTAGCCTTTGCACAATATAATGCAATGTGAATAACTACCTCACATATTGTATCCCATAATTTCTAAATATTGTTGTGGTATTCATGCATGCTTTTTAAATATTTGTATAGTGATTTTTTGTTCTTAAGCTTTGCAAGAAAACCATCCAAAATTAAAATCTTTTAAAATAGTTTATACTTCGGTAAATAACATATTGACCATTAGTTACTTCCACCATAATTTAAGAAGTCTTTACATAAAAGGAAAGGATAGGATAAGATATAAATAAATATACTTGCTCAGAATTACTTCCCACCAATATTTATGTAGGAGTAATTGTAATTGTGTAGGCATCTCAAATTATTAGTTCCTTCCAAATAAAGATTATAGGATTATATTTGCTTATCAATCACTAGTGATTTAGCATTGATCAATGCAACTTATAATTTTTATGCAATTTTTTCTAGAGCATAATTTCTAACTCGAGTGGAAGGCACTATGTTGCAACACTTGCTTTAAAAAAGTTGTTAATTTTTCATTCAATACATTTACATATAATCAAAATTTAACCTCTTCCGTTTGGGTTTTCCCTTCCCCTACTTCAGGTTTATGCTAGTTATAGATAATATGTACATAATTAATTAAATTAATTGTTTTATTCTTATAACTATTTATAGTATATAACTTTAAATCCATCAAGTTGTTTGGCATTTAATAAGAGAGAGAGAGAGAGAGAGAGAGAGAGATATATATAAATATATATAATATAGTATATATATATATATATATATATATATATATATATCATCCATGCTTAGTTGGAAGGAATTACACATATTTTTTATCCTAATCATTACACTCAAAACTTTTTTTCATCAAGTAAAAATCTAGGCAGATCCATCCGAAGGGATCAAATCCCACTAAATTAGTAGCATATCCTAACCCCAAAGACAAGGATAATTAACGTCGTGACCTCCCATTAGCGAGGTGGTTCACCAACAGGAACTCGACCAATTGAGTTAACCCTTAAGGCATTATTTTCTTTATATAATAGACACATAATTGACATTGAAATATTTTATTTATAATATGTGTTATCCACAATACATTTTTATTTATTTATTAGTATATTTTAAATATATGACTCCTTTATTGCATGAGAGGCTCTCTAGAGTTCAGTATGGGAGCCATGTTGTTCCATAACGTTACATTGAAATAAATAAAATAATACTTCAGTGAAAAAAAAAAATTGAACATAAATATTAAACCAATATAGATTCATTTTAACCATTGCTTTTAAGCAATACAGATCCATTCTAACAACAGATCTAGTAAGTGCTAAGAGGGATCAAATCTCTTGAGGTGCAAACCTCCTTTAAAGTGAAAATTTTGAAAAAAGAAGAAGAAAGTTTGCATGTCGAAAAATTTAATCCCTTTGGGCACTTTATATATATATATATATGCTAACCAATAAAAGAAATTGATTTTTTGCGAGAATCTGGCAATACTATTTTTAGTAAGATTGTGATTTCTTATTGTTTAAAATGCACTTTTGAATGGGTAAATGGATTCAATACCCTAAAAATCCCCAAGACACTTGATATTTGTAGACTAAACAAATTTAAACTTATAATTTTTAATAATCTCTATTGTATTTTGGACAAAATTGACCGAAAAGGTGTTAAGAAAAGCGTCATTTGACCTATTAGTTAGACTATTTCACCTATTAGATAGACTACATATATATATATATGTGTGTGTGTGTGTGTGTGTGTGTGTGTGTGTGTGTGTGTGTGTGTGTGTGTGTGTGTGTGTGTGTGTGTGTGTGTGTGTATATATATATATATCCTAAAAAATAACTAAATTATATCTTTAGCTTCTTTTCTTTGCCGAAACTTTATATTAATTGATCAAGAGACTACATCTTAAATTCCTTAGGGTCGTCACTCTCCCGGCCTCACTCCAACTGGATTTGTCGGCCAGGAGAATGATACAAAAACTAAGAAGGGATTATCATGCTTTATATAATAGCTAGAAAAAAAAGACTAGATAGCCCAAAAACACAGAGAATTCACAAACAACCCACATTCATCACATATTAATGGGAAAATCAGTTACAAGACTAGCACCCAAAGCAGCAGGAAGATCTAGAGGACTTGGATCACAATGGGCATGAAATTCCACGTGGGTAAGGTGAGCCTCCATATCATCAATTCTATCATTAGTGTATCTTTGGCCTCATCGCAGAGAGGCCATGCGATCCAATATGTCCCATTGGTTTTGCTACAGTTCCTTCAGAAATGCAATGACTTCATTTCTATCATTGCTCCTTTGTTGTCACATTTATTCTAGAGTGACCATTACCCTTTACAATTGCATCTCAAGGGACTCCATGGAGGGTGGTTGTTCCACTCAACCTAGCGATAGAACATTATCTTGGGCCAGCACCCCTCCCAACTCGATGATCGCAACCCCTTCCTCCTAAGCAACTTCCTCTCAGCCTTCCCTTCCCACTAGTTGGCCTCGAGGCCCCAAACCTCTCTAGGGCTAACCATGTTGCCGCAAGATTTCCAAATTATCAGTGATGCACCAGACACATGTCTCAACTACCACACAACCAACATGCAACATGCCCAATTACTGCTGACATACATCAAAATTTTTCAACCCACTGCTTTGACCAAACAACTCCACGCCCCATAGCCCAATTCAATCCCCTCCCTTCCCCCCAAAATATAACTCTAAAACAAGCCATCATAAGGTAGAAATATATGACATATCCATGATAGCACACCAAAAACCAACTACCCACCTCCCAGCTCCCAAGGCATCGATACCAAGAGTATCCAGGCCTAAATTCTCTCCACAATGTGATGCCTCGCTAATACCAAAAAAACAATCACACAAGGACCCCTCTACAGACGCTAAAACTAGGAAAAGGTTCGAGCAAACCAAATACCATAGTAACCAACTTACCAGAGTGTCGCCAAGCTTCCTGGAAGTAGGTCGACAACCAGGCTCCACATGCTCGACCAACACCACTCTACTCCTTGTTAGCATGAAATAGATATGCCTCATAATTTCTCTAACCCTCCCTCCAAGGTCCCACACTGAGCAACAGGTTTTCCAAGCTAACACTTGTAGAAATTCTCCCCACTCATGTATAGCGATGAAGGTATCATTTACTAGTGTGTTGTGGCCACAACCACCACCCTATTAAAACTTGCACTGGTAGCAATTTTGAATGGGTCCCCTAGGAAATCTAATCTCTCATCTCTCTGAATGATCTATCACGAGCCAAATTTTCAATTCCTAATGGTTGAGCCCCTTGAATAAATCTTGGCTGCGTGGTTCATTCATGACCCAGCCTAACCCTTCATTCATTCCCTTTATCGGGACTTTTCAAAACCTCGTAAGCATCCATAGTACATTTATGCCTACATGCATAATCACCCCCACCCTCACTATAGTCGTTTGTGTACTTAACACACAAAACCTTATAACGCACCTCATTTCCATTTTAAATCTTTACAATGAAAGATTTTACTAACATGCATAAATCTTCCCTTTTCGCTTATCACACTCTTCCTTGGCACATAATGCATACCATAAGGCATCGGACCCGACGACATTATAAAGCCACATTTATATATAGGATATTATATAGTATATATATAGGTATATATAATATATGTTGGGTCCGGATGCCCTGTCAGCATATAGCAATCAGCCGAAGGTCTAAGACTCTATACTATATATAAGTGTGCGCCGATTCATACTCGACCTACGACACTATTAACCATGACTTCATACAGGTATGTCGGGTTCGAAGCCCATATCGCATATCGGCGGAAGCCCAGGCGCTGTATACACGAATGTGCGCAAGCGAGTTATTGGCGGACCCGTCGAGCTTATCAAATATATAGTAGGTATATATATATATATATTAATATTATTATATATATATAGTGTCTGGTCTTGGGGCATATTGCATATTGCAATCAGTAGAGCCCCAAGCCTATGTATATTGCGATATGCAATATGCCAAACCCGACGATATTTATAGGCCCCGATACATAAAATTTAAGGTCCGGCCTAAGTGACCGGAGCAGTATTTTCTTTATATTCCTATGTTTTCCAAAATTCTCGATATAGCAAAGGGAGCAGGTTTTTAGTGTAAAAGGTGTGCCTGTGAAGTCCCAATAGTGTAAACTCACATTGGGAAAGTGGAAGGCATGGATACTTCGACCCGTAGAGGGGCCAATACCCAATTGCGATTAAATGAAGTCCTCGAAATCCATGCCAACCTATGGATTAAGCTAGAAAATTGTGTGTTACGTGTGTTTTGTGCGTAAATCATTTTCTTTCACACTTGTTCCTCGTAGTTTTATAAAATTTAATGAAGGCAGCATTTATGTTTTGTTTCAACATCTTTGTTATGCTAATGATAACTATCTCTGCAAGCGAGAAGTAAAGGACGCGGGAGTGGATTCAAAGTCATGTATGCAAAAGCGTTGTGTTTAAAGCTCTGGCCTTAGGTGTTCCAGGTCGGAATACCATGCGTTGCCTATGCATTCCAAAAGCAAAGTTGTCTCGGTTTTCATCATGGGGAGGTGACACACAATCACCCTTTTTATCAAGCTCTGTTCACTTCCTCAGGAAACAAAGCACTCCAGTAGGTATGATTTCTACGTGTCAGCGGTTACGCTAACGATCCTATCTCTGTATACTCAATTTTTATATCAAAAATAGTGGGGGGAGATGAAGAGGCATGGAAGACCAAAAGTCACGGGCTTTTGCAAAAGTATTACCTTCGAAGATGAGAAGGGGCTTTTTTTGGAGAAAGAACAAAATTGATTTATTATGAATAAAGAAGACCCGAAAATTGTCAATCTGGGCTTAGGGTGCTCTCCACAAGAAAAGGCTACATTTGTCAAGCTATTTAAAGAATACAAGGATGTCTTTGTGTGGACGTATGAAGACCTAAAAACCTTTGATACCAGTGTTATGCAGCATGTAATCCCTTTGGAAAAAGAGACCAAGCCTTACCAACAAAAACTGTGTAAAATGCATCCAAGCCTAGAACCATTGGTGAAGAAAGAACTAAACAAGATGTTGGATGCTAAAATCATCTTCCCGGTCAAACACACCCATTGGGTAGCTAATCTCATGCTAGTGAGAAAGAAAAAGGGAGACATCGGGTTGTGTATTGATTTCAAAAACCTAAACAAAGCATCTCAAAAGGATAACTATCCTATCCCTTCTGTGGAACACATCCTTCAGTGTGTTTCTGGGTCTGAAATGTTGTCCCTATTAGATGGGTTTTAAGGATATAATCAAGTATTTGTATATCATGGGGATCAGCTTAAGACAACCTTCAACACTAAATGGGGCATCTACGCATATCGTAAAATGCCTTTTGGACTCATTAACATAGGTGCCACATTCCAGAGAGCTATGGACATAACTTTTCAAGGGTTGATTAACAGATCAGTAGTGGTTTACATGGATGGCATCACTGTGTATTCATATCACAAAAGGGATCATATTTATCACTTGAGACAGATTTTTGAAAGATGTCGAAAGTATGGAATTTCATTGAATCCCAAAAAGAGCATTTTTGCAGTCACAAAGGGGAAACTATTGGGTCATATCCTCTCTGAAGAAGGGATTGTTATTGATCCGAAAAGAATAGAGACCATCATGAGAATACGGCCCCCTGCCAATAAAAAAGCCATACAATATTTCTTTGGGAGGATTAATTTCAATCTCTCTTTGGGAGGATTAGTTTCTTTAGAAAATTTGTCTTAGGTTTTGCGGAAATAGTGTGCCCCATGTAGCTGACGATGAAGAAAGATGTTGTGTATAAGTGGAGCGATGAAGCCAAGAAAGTGTTTCGGTGAATCAAGGAAGCCATCGTTAAAGCTCCTGCATTGGTCAGCCCCGATTTCAGCAAGGAGTTCTTCTTATACACTTTTGCTTTTGATGTTTCATATGCCACCATAATCACTCAGAAAAACAACAAAGGCAACGAAGTCCCTTTTTCTTATATGAGCTCTAATCTCCAAGGGGCAGAACTCAAACACCCAAACATGGAGAAACAAGGCTATGCAGTTTTCAGGGTGTAAAATATGTCCACCCTTATTTACTGAAGACCAGGACCAAAGTCATCGTTCCCCATCCTGTTGTAAGAGCCCTCTTCGTGCAGAAGGAAATGGGTGAACGAAGAGGGAACTAGATAACCGCCCTTCAAGAGTTCAACCTTAAGGTAAAGCCAACACAGATAGTTCAAGGGCAGGGACTTTGTAAGCTAGTGGCAAAAGCCTTGGTGGACAAATAAGGGGCATCCAAAGAACCAAAAATGTTGAGCATGAAATATGCACAAATGGAACTTAGGGAAGAGCCCTTATGGATTAACGAAGCACTGATGTATGAGCGAGAGACATCGGAAGCCTTTTTGGACCCTAAGTCGTGGTACTACGACATATGTTTCTATCTAGTGCAGGGATCGTGTCGTGAACACATGGATGCATCACAGAGGAGAGCACTCAGATTGAAATCCAATCAGTATCATTTCGCCAACAACATCTTATATAGAAAAAATCATGATGGAATATGGCTAAGGTATTTGGAGAAGGATGATGCCAACCATGTATTGAAAGAAATGCAGGATGACCCAGCAGGTGGTCACTATGGTGAAAAGGCCACTGCTCACAAAATATTAAGAGTTGGATATTATTGGCCCACAATGTTCAGAGACTCGCATACCCACGCTCACAAATGCAAGGTGAGCCAAACTGCCGCAGGATGAGAAAGAAAGCCTATTGTTCCGCTCAGGCCTATTATGATTTATCGACCATTCCAGCAATGGGGCCTAGATGTCATAGGCAAGATCACTCCAAACTCTTCACTTCAACATAAGTATATACTCACAGCGATTGATTACTTCTGTTAAGAAAGTTATGGCAGAGAGATAAATAATTACTGAGATTTACAAAGAGGAATAATAAAATAACCGGCAATAATACACGTAAATATTATACACATAATATTTATCCAGGAAAACCCCAAAACCAGGGAAAAACCCAACCTAATGATATCTCATTAGCATTGGCCAAAACCTTGGCCAATTTGGCCAAGTGAACCTTCATCACTTACCTCCAGGCCTACATTACAATGAAGTCCTTCTAGCCTTTTATAAGCTCCATTACATATAATACCACGGGCAGAAGACTATGGGTGCACAATACCATGTGCCCCAAAACCATCACTGTTTAACCTGGTCAACTTTGACTCTATCCCAAGTCAAGTTTACCTAACAACTTCACCAGATGGACCGAAGCCATCCCGCTTCGGAAGGTGAACGAAGATGAGATAATATCATTCATTGAGAAATTCATTATCAACAGGTATGGCATCCTTGACGCTCTCATATTGTATAATGCTTCCTATTTTTCATCACTGAAATTGACTGAGTTTACTATTGATAAATCAATCCACATAAGGTATGCAACAAACTATTACCCCTAAGGAAACGGAGTTGCAGAGTCTTCAAATAAAAACCTTATCCACATAATCCGCAAGTCTGTCGCTGACAACCAAAGGAACTGGCACAACGCCCTAACAAATTCCCTTTGGGCTGATAGGGTCACCCCTAAAGTGGCCTTAGGAAACTCCCCATACTTCCTCGTATATGGACAGGAAGTCGTCTTGCCTCCAAACATTACCTTTCCCTCCTTATAGCTTTCCCAAGCTTCAAGAGGAACCCTTTTAGCCTTGCTTCAAGAAAGGATCAACCAACTGATGGGGCTGGAGGAATTAAGAGACAAAACTAGAATTAAATTCAAAAATCACCAAATGATTGTAAAAAATTGGTTTGATCATCATCTGGCAGGAGATAAATATTTCCAAGTAGGGGAGCTAGTATTGAAATGGGACAAGCTGAGTGAGCCAAAAGGCAAACACACGAAATTCCAACACTTATGGCTGGGCCCATTCCAAGTTGTTGAAAAAATTGGTCAAGGAACTTACAGGTTGAAAACGTTACAGGGAGAGACTGAAAAGCTCCCTGTTAATGGCTAGCATCTGAAAAGATACTTCCAGTAGCCACCACATGGTGGTTTGGGAAGCTCGCTAGAGTAGGGATTGTTGTTGGGCTCATAGTACCGGTTGACATAACAAGCCCAACCTTGCTTAAGCGATTTAAAAATGTGGCATGATCCATGACTATGCCCCATTCAATCATATGAAAATATAGCACTAAAATTCTTATACAAAGTGCAGATAAACATATCTACATAAAGAGTTGAGGTACACACCCAAAACAGGTATTGGCAAACCAGTGATGGCCCTAAAAGGATTTTGAAAGTTGGAAACAGGTAAAGAAAGGTCAATAAATCCCATAATACTACCATTGGAGAATGCCTGCCAAACCCCATCAGTCAGTAGAAGTTATTTGCCTTTATCCCACTTAAAGCAATTAATGTTGAAGTGGAACCCATGCCTGCCATCTGTATAGTTTGAATTTCAAGTTTATCTTAATATCCTGATGTGTTATTGATCCAAGGTTTATTTGGAAACAGAGATAACTGGTTCACCCAGTGGTTTGCCATTTTTTGTGGCCACAACCACCACCCTATTAAAACTTTCCCTTGTAGCAATTTTGAATGGGTCCCTTAGGAAATCTGATCTCTCATCTCTCTGAATGATCTATTTCATCCCAGTGATTTTAACTCTATCCTGAGTCAAATTCTCAATTCCTAATGGTTGAACCCCTTGAATAAATCTCGACTGTGTGGTTCATTCATGACCTAGCCTAGCCCTTCATTCATTCCCTTCATCAGGACTTTTCAAATCCTCGTAAGCATCCATAATACATTTATGCCCCCATGCATAATCACCCCCACCCTCACTATAGTCGTTTGTGTACCTAACACACAAAACCTTATATCGCACCTCATTTCCATTTTAACTCTTTGCAATGAAAGATTTCACTAGCATGCATAAATCTTCCCTTTTCACTTGTCGCACTCAACCTTGGCACATAACGCATACCATAAGGCACTGGACCCGACGGCATATAACCACAATATTTGTATATTATATATATATATAATATATATATATATATTATATGTCGGGTCCGAAGCCCCGTCACATATTGCAATCAGCCAAGGTATAAGACTTATATATATATATATATATAGATAAGGTGCACCACCATACTTCAGACCCGACGGCACTGTTAACCATTCTTCATACATATGTCGGGTCTGGGGCCATATTGCATATCAGCGGAGCCTAGGCCTTATACACAATGTGTGCGGTGATATGGCGGACCCACAGAACTTATCAAATATCGCAGTCGGCGAAGCCCTAGGCTTGTGTATATTGCAATATGTGATATGTCGGACCCGACGATATTTATAGGCCCCGATACATAAAATTTGAGGTCTGGCCTAAGTGACTGGAGCGGGATTTTCTTTGTATTCCTGTGTTTTCCAAAATTCCCGATATAGCAAAGGGAGCGGGTTTTTAGTGTAAAAGGCATGCCTGTAAAGCCCTGATAGTGTAATCGCACATTTGGGAAGTGGAAGGCATGGGTACTGCGACCCACAAAGGGGCCAATACTCGATTGCAATTAAGTGAAGCCCTCAAAAATTGTGCCAATCCTATGGATTAAGCGGGAAAATTGTGTGTTACATGTGTTTTGTGCATAAATACTTTTCTTTCACACTTGTTGCCCGTAGTTTTTAAAAGTTAATGAAGGTAGTGTTTATGTTTTGTTTCAACATCTCTGTTATATTGTTCATAATAATGAAGCTAATGATAACTATCTCTGCAAGCTAGAAGTAAAGGACGTAGGAGTGGATTCGAAGAGTCATGTATGCAGAAGCGTTGTGTTTAAAGATCCGGCCTTAGGCATTCCAGGTCAGAATCCCGTGCATTTCCTGTGCATTCCGAAAGAAAAGTTGTCATGGTTTTCATCATGGGGAGGCGACACGCAGTCACCCTTTTTATCAGCATCTGTTCACTTCCTGAGGAAACAAAGTGCTCCAGCAAATATGCTTTCTATGTGTCAACAATTATGCTGACGATCCTATCTGTGTATACTTGATTTGTATATCGAAAATAGTGAGGGGAGATGAAGAGGCAAGGAATACCGAAAGTCACGGGCTTTTGCATAAGTATTACCTCCAAAGATGAGAAGGGGGTTTTTTTTGGAGAAAGAACAGGGTTGATTTATTGTGAATAAAGAGGATTGTTTAGTTCAAGAAGGAGTTGTTAGTTTCTGATTTATTTTGCTTTGTTTATGTGCTTTGAAGTAGAGTGTTGCTACTGGCATAAATATAAATGTGATTTATGTTTGTGCATATTGATGGCATATTGTTCATGAGTAGTCTTGTCTATTTGAATATGATTCCATTGCTTAGTTAACTTATGAGCGATCACTGTTTCAAAACCATATTAAACACCAGTTGTAGGTTTATTTGTGCGGAAAGGAATGTGTATTCCTGTATGAGTAATCTGATTGCAATCAAGCTCTAATGCATCCCTGTTCATCTATGAACTCAGCAATTGATTTTTTTGGACTTGAAATTTATTTATGGTGTTTAATCTCATTTATTATGCTCCTGCGGGATAGACTAGAATAGTTAAGTTTAGCATAGGAAAGTAGAAGTAGTGTAGATATAATTTTATACATATAGATTAGTTGTTTCTTTTGTTGATTTGAATGAAGTCTTCCTCTGAGGAGCAATCTTTCAACATTGATAACAGTTTATGGGGTCCTTTAAAACCCGTCGGAACTAGCCACTCCAAACGAAAGTAGATCTAATTGGGGCCTGCGATCGGGTTAGTTCCCCTTGTTGGCATAGTGTAAATTCGCCATGTCAACAAATTCGCGCTAGAAGGAGGGCCAAATCTCCGTCCGCAACTTTTCAAGATTTCATCTATAAGTGCCACGCATGGATTCAAAAGGATTAATGCATGGATTGTGAAGGTCGAAAAGACCGTTCCTCTCATTCGGAAAAGCCTCGTTCGAAGAAGAGACATTGTGGGAGTATCCTGTCACTCAAGAAAAACCAGTCAGAAGACTTACTCGGGCTTATGCTCATTCCCTATCACAGCTCCCTATCTTTCAATCTTTACCTCTGACAGCAAAAATAAAACCAAGGTTCTATCACATAAACGAAGAGACATCTGCAGCCCCTTCTCTTGAAGATAATGTGCTTGATTCTTTATAGAGTATCAACTCTCCTTGGGAAGAAATCCCTGAGGATCCCCCATCTGAAGGATATCCCTGACCTGATTTGGAAAATCCTAACGAAGAGACCCTCAACCAGAATCTCCATATCCATAACATGGCTAACGTTCCTCCTCCAAGTGGGAATCAACCTCTACCTCCCCCTCCTCTAGGTGGAAATCAGCCTCCACCACCTCCTCCGGGAGCACTGCCTCCCTAGCTTGCTCAAGATGTCGTGGCGATACCTGGGCAGCAGCATCCCTTACCCAAGAATGCAAAAAAGGTACTACCTAAATTTGACCCTGAGCGGGGAGACACCGCTGAAAACCATATCAATTCGTTATTCTTGGTCGTGCACATGTTGGGGGTAGCTGATGAAGATATAGTATGTCACCTATTCCCTTTTACCCTGACTAGTGCATCTTCCACATGGTACTTTAGCTTGAGAACCGAATCGATCACCTTCTGGGCTGCCTTTCAACAAGCCTTTCTAGACAAGTAATGACGATTAACAAACCCCTGTTGCCTTAGTCCTAGAACTATCCCGTTTGAAAATGGAAACCAAAGAAAAGGTTAAGGATTTTAATATTGGTTCAACATCTTGTTCAACAGAATCTCGGCCACCGCCAGACCTACAGAAGAAGTGCTCATGGAATTCTACATCACTGGAGCCAGAACAAGAAAAAGAGGAAGAGTATCAAGTAGAAGAGCCCACGGGTGAAGAATCTCAGATCAATGTACTGTGGGATTTCTATACAAATGAAAATGATGAGGACGAAGAAGATTGTATGGCAGAAATCCACACCAATGAAATTCACACACGAAGTAAAGGGCCATTTCTAGGTGCGATGAAACATGTTGACCAAACAAAGAAATATGTCCACCCCTTGAAGGCACTCGCTCCCAAAGTTCCTGTTGAGAAGGGTAGACCAAGTTATCAGTCCAAGAATACCCCAATGGCAAACCAGCCGGAGAAAGAGAACACAGCTCCCACTGCAACGAAGGTGACTCCAAATGGTAAACTTCCACCTAATAACAGCAAAACTGGTATGTTTACTCTACCCTATCCTATTTATAACATTGATTATAATATTGTGGATGATCTTAAGAAATCTAGGGCCAATATCACATACTTTGATTTGCTGAAATTAACGTAGCAAAGAGATCTGCTCCTGAAAGCTATAAATGAGCAAAATTCCAAAACTCCCACCATCCCAAGCAGTCAAACCAACAAGCCACTGTCCAAACTTGTCAACACCTCCAATACAGCCCAAATACCATCAGCTATGGAAGCCACTCTATCTAAAATGAATCAGTGCAGCCATGATAGGAGGAAATCAAAATCCATGACTCCACCTTTCCTTATCACATTTGAAGTCCTCAACATGAACGTACACAATTGCTTGGTAGATTCCAATGCCTCGTCCACTGTGATGCCTTAAGCTGTTGCCAAAAGAGAACATGTTATACCTGAGAAAACAGGGACTAGAATTATGCAATGAGACAGGACAAATGTGAAAGTAATAGGAGAAATGAAAGATGTGTTGATTTAGATGGCCACTAAACCACAGTACACACAAGTCATTGATATAGTGGTAGTCCATATACTTGAGGCTTATGGAATGTTTCTTAGTAGGGATTGGTCAGCAAAACTCAATGTATATTTCTCAACTGATTGGTCCCATCTATTGTTGCCTCAAAAGGGAAAAGGTGATATGCTGAGATTTGATCGAGAAAGATACATGAAGTATGTGGTAACAGAACTAAATGGTCCCAATGAGCCTGTAATGTTTACCAATTCCCTCCTTGGGAATTATAGTTTCAATGTTTGTGCCACAGAATCTTGTTTTGGAGAACTCCATGTAGAAATAGCTGAACAAACTTTGACATCCACACAGTTGGAAATTCTGTCCCATAATCCAATTGATGAACTGTCCTGTATTATAGTAGATGATATGACTAATTTCTTAGATAGTAGTTCAATTGATGTAACATTAGATTCTATATTCTGGACACTCTATTTTGGTCGCTCTAACTGCCTTGAAGGTGCAGGTGCTAGGAGTATTCTCAACAACCCACAAGGTAACCAACATTTGATGGCCAGCCGGTTGGCGTTTTCCTGCACCAACAATACAGCAGAATATGAAGGCTTGTTGCAAGGCCTGAAGAAGGCCATTGATATGAATGTAAAAAATCTTAAATTTTTTGGTGACTCACAGATAATCATGGATTAGGTAAGGAAAGGATACATTGCAATTCACTACACCTGGTAAGGTACCAGCATGAGGTATGGAACTTAATTGACAATTTTGATTCTTTTAATATCACATACATACCTCAAGGGAAAAACCAAGATGTTGATGTGATGGCTAATATGGCTGCTAAACTTTTCCCTGATTGAAGAAAACTAAATGTTTTTTTTAATTGATTTTCAGACCATCTGTGCCTGATAATATCTCGAATTGGAAAGTGTTCAAAGATGATGAGAAAATCCTTGAGCTCTTGCGCTGCGAGAAGGCATTCAAAAATGCAGTCATTAACGAATAGGAGCATGGCAAGCTTATGAATGAGAGGGAAGGTGAGAAAAGGGGTCAACCCAATGTGATTCCCAAGTTAGTTGTTCAGATGGAGCACTTGTATGACTTGCATGATAAATTCAAGAAGTTGACTAACTGCAAAACACATAACTCATCCATGATGTTTGAATCGGTCAACCTTAGGACCAAAGAAGACCCAAAAAATGTCAGTCTGGGCTTAGGGTGCTCTCCACAAGAAAAGGATGCATTTGTTAAAATATTTAAGGAATACAAGGATGTCTTTGCGTGGACATATGAAGACCTAAAAACCTTTGATACCAATGTTATGCAACATGTAATCCCTTTGGAAAAAGAGACCAGGCCCTACCAACAAAAACTGTGTAAGATGCATCTAAGCCTAGAACCATTGGTGAAGAAAGAACTAAACAAGATGTTGGATGCTAAAATCATCTTCCTGGTCAAACACACCTGTTGGGTAGCCAATATCATGCCAGTAAGAAATAAAAATGGAGACATCAGGCTGTGTATTGATTTCAAAAACCTGAACAAAGCATCTCAAAAGGATAACTATCCTATCCCTTCTATGGAACACATCCTTTAGTGTGTTTCTGGGTCTGAAATTTTGTCCCTATTAGATGGGTTTTCAGGATATAATCAAATATTGGTATATCATGGGGATCAGCTTAAGACAACCTTCAACACTAAATGGGGCACCTACGCATATCGTAAAATGCCTTTTGGATTAATTAACACAGGCGCCACATTCCAGAGAGCTATGGACAGCTTTCCAAGGGTTGATTAACATATCAGTAGTGGTTTACATGGATGGCATCATTGTGTATTCATATCACAAAAGGGATCATATTTATCACTTAAGACAGATTCTTGAAAGATGTCAAAGGTATGGAATTTCATTGAATCCCAAAAATAGCATTTTTGCAGTCACAGAGGGGAAACTACTGGGTCATATCCTCTCTAAAGAAGGGATTGTTATTGATCCTGAAAGAATAGAGACCATCATGAGAATACAACCCCCTGCCAATAAAAATGCCATGCAATCTTTCTTCGGGAGGATTAATTTCGTTAGAAAATTTGTCTCAGGCTTCACAGAAATAGTGCGCCCCATGCAATTGATGATGAAGAAAGACGTTGTATATAAGTGGAGCGATGAATCCAAGCAAGCGTTTTGGCAAATCAAGGAGGCCGTCATTAAAGCTCCTGCATTGGTCAGCCCCAATTTCAGCAAGGAGTTCTTCTTATACACTTTTGCTTCCGATGTTTCATATGCCACCATACTCACTCAGAAAAACAACAAAGGCAACGAAGTCCCTATTTCTTATATGAGCTCTAATCTCCAAGGGGCAGAACTCAAATACCCAGACATGGAGAAACAGGGCTATGCAGTTTTCAAGGCTGTAAAACATTTCCACCCTTATTTACTGGAGACCAAGACCAAAGTCATCGTTCCCCATCCTACTGTAAGAGCCCTCTTCGTGCAGAAGGAAATGGGTGAATGAAGAGGGAACTGGATAACCGCCCTTCAAGAGTTCGACCTTAAGGTAAATCCAGCACAGATAGTTCAAGGGCAGGGATTTTTCAGGCTAGCGGCAGAAGCCTTGGCAGAAAAATAAGGGGCGTCCAAAGAACCAGAAACACTGAGCATGCAATATGCACAAATGGAACTCAGGGAAGATCCCTTATGGATTAACGAAGCGTTGATGTATGAGTGAGAGACATCAGAAGCTTTTTTGGACCCTGAGTCATGGTACTACGACATACGTTTCTATCTAGTGCAGGGATAGTGTCGTGAACACATGGATGCATCACAAAGGAGAGCACTCAGATTGAAATCCAATCAGTATCATTTGGCCAACAACATCTTATACAGAAAAAATCATGATGGAATCTGGCTGATATGTTTGGAGAAGAATGATGCCAACCATGTAATGAAAGAAATGCACGACGGCCTAGTAGGTGGTCGCTACGGTGAAGAGACCACTGCTCACAAAACATTAAGAGCTGGGTATTATTAACCCACAACGTTCAGAGACTCACATACCCATGCTCACAAATGCAAGGTGTGCCAAACCTTCGCAGGACAAGAAAGAAAGCCTACTGTTCCCCTCAGGCATGTTATGATTTATCGACCATTTCAACAATGGGGCCTAGACGTCATAGGCGAGATCACTCCAAACTCTTCACTTCAGCATAAGTATATACTCACAGCGACTGATTACTTCACTAGATGGACCGAAGCCATCCTGCTTTGGAAGGTGAACGAAGATGAGGTAATATTATTCATTGAGAATTCATTATCAATAGGTATGGCATCCCTGACGCTCTCATATTAGATAATGCTTCCTAGTTTTCATCACTAAAATTGACTAAGTTTACTATTGATAAATCAATCCACATAAGGTATGCAACAAACTATTACCCCTAGGGAAACGGAGTTGTAGAGTCTTCAAATAAAAACCTTATCCACATAATCCGCAACTCCGTCATTGACAACCAGAGGAACTGGAAAAATGCCCTAAAAAATGCCCTTTGGGCCGATAGGGTCACCCCTAAAGTGGCCTTATGAAACTCTCCATACTTCCTCGTCCATGGACAGGAAGCCATCTTGCCTGCAAACGTTACCCTTCCCTCCTTATAGCTTTCCCAAGCTTTAAGAGGAACCCCTTCAACCTTGCCTCAAGAAAGGATCAACCAACTGATGAGGCTGGAGGAATTAAGAGACAGAGCCAGAATTCAATTCAAAAATCACCAAATGATTGTAAAAAATTGGTTTGATCATCATCTGGCAGGAGATAAAGATTTCCAAGTAGGGGAGATAGTCTTGAAATGGGACAAGTTGAGTAAGCCAAAAGGAAAACACACAAAATTCCAACACTTATGGCTGGGCCCATTCCAAGTTGTTGAAAAAATTGGTCAAGGAACTTACAGGTTGAAAACGTTATAGGGAGAGACTGAAAAGCTCCCTGTTAATGGTCAGCATCTGAAAAGATACTTGCAATAGCCACCACATGGTGGTTACCTCCTGAGTAGGTTAGAGTTCATTTCATTTTGTTTTTAGTTTAGTTGTATTTCTGTCGTTTCTTTTTATTTTCTGCAAAGTTTATTTTCCTGTTGTTCTGAATCACAGTCCTTTCTCAACCAGCTGATTTCAGTCCTCCAGCCTCGTTTTACCTCTCAGATTTTCCCTCATTCACCACATTCAGCCTTTCCTTCCCTCAGTAACCTGCTGATAATTCTGTTGTTTGTAAACCCATCATTACCTTGCAAATCAAACAAATTTTCAATCAGCCCATGAGAACTTGAAAATCAAATGTAGAGTTCAAACCAAAGCCACTCATTGGCATCTGTTGAGAACTGGGTAAGATCCGTTGATAACCTGGATATCTGGAGCATGCAGGGGCATATTTATAAAACAAAATGTGTAACTACAGTTGGACTGGCATGGAGGAATGTTGCGTTTTTAATCCCACTCATACCTAGCCTATACTTGCCTGTAAGGTTTGCAATTATTCTCCATTGGTCCCGTCCACCACACTAAATTCTCCAATACCTGTCATCTACAAGTATACCTCCTTTCATAGGCTAAGCTCACTGTCATACACCCTGTGGCAAATCCAATTGTGCTCTAGTCCTTGTGCCTGAAACTAGAAGGACTTATTTAAAAGAAAACAAAATGTCAACTCCTTGTGCCAATCTGGGAGGAAAGGTTGTTTGGGAAGCTGGTTAGAGTAGAGACTGTTGCTGGGCTCAGAGTACCAGTTGACACAACAAGCCCAACCTTTCTTAAACGGTTTAAAAATATGGCATGATCCATGACTGCGCCCCATTCAATCATATGAAAATATAGCACTAAAATTCTTATACAAAGTGCATATAAACATATCTAGATAAAGAGCTGAGGTACACACCCAAAACAGGTATTGGTAGACCAGTGATGGCCCTAAAAGGATTTTGAAAGTTGGAAGCAAGTAAAGGAAGGTCAATAAATCCCATAATACTACCATTGGAGAATTCGTGTCAAAACCCCATCAGTCAGTAGAAGCTATTTGCCTTTATCCCACCTAAAGAAATTAATGTTGAAGTGGAACCCATGCCTGTCCATCTGTACAGTTTGCATTTCAAGTTTATCTTAATACCCTGATGTGTTATTGATCTAAGGTTTATTTGGAAACAAATATAATTGGTTCGCCTAGCGGTTCACCATTTGTTGTGGCCACAACCACCACCCTATTAAAACTTGCCCTGGTAGCAATTTTGAATGGGTCCCCTAGGAAATCTGATCTCTCATCTCTCCAAATGATCTATTTCATCCCAGTGATTTTAACACTATCACGAGTCAAATTTTCAATTCCTAATGTTTGAGCCCCTTGAATAAATCTCGGCTGCATGGTTCATTCATGACCCAGCCTAGCCCTTCATTCATTCCCTTCATCGAGACTTTTCAAATCCTCATAAGCATCCATAGTACATTTATGCCCGCATGCATAATCACCCCCACCCTCACTATAGTCGTTTGTGTACTTAACACACAAAACCTTCTATCACACCTCATTTCCATTTTAACTCTTTGCAATGAAAGATTCCACTAACATGCATAAATCTTCCCTTTTCACTTGTCGCACTCAACCTTGGCTCATAACACATACCATAAGGCACCAAACCCGATGACATTATAAACCACAATAGATAGATATATATATATATATATATATATATATATATATATTTTCGAGTTCGGGGGCATATCGCATATCGCAATCGACGGAGCCCCAGGCTTGTGTATATTGCGATATGCGATATGCCGGACCTGACGATATTTATAGGCCCCAATACATAAAATTTGAGGTCCAGCCTAAGTGACTGGAGCGGGATTTTCTTTGTATTCCCGTGTTTTCCAAAATTCCCGATATAGTAAAGGGAGCAGGTTTTTAGTGTAAAAGGTATGCCTGTGAAGTCCCGATAGTGTAATCGCACAGTGGAAGGCACAGGTACTACGACCCATGGAGGGGCTGATACTCGATTGCGATTAAGTGAAGCCCTCAAAAACTATGCCAAGCCTATGGATTAAGCGGGAAAATTGTGTGTTACGTGTGTTTTGTGCGTAAATCCTTTTCTTTCACACTTGTTCCCCGTAGTTTTATCAAAGTTAATGAAGGCAGTGTTTATGTTTTGTTTCAACATCTCTGTTTTATTGTTCACAATCATGAAGCTAATGATAACTATCTATGTAGGCTAGAAGTAAAGGACTCAGGAGTGGATTCGAAGAGTCATGTATGTAGAAGCGTTGTGTTTAAAGATCCGGCCTTAGGCATTCCAGGTCAGAATCCCACGCGTTTCCTGTGCAATCCGAAAGCAAAGTTGTCCTGGTTTTCATCATGGGGAGGCGACACACAGCCACCCTTTTTATCAACATTTGTTCACTTCCTCAAGAAACGAAGTGCTCCAGCATAAATTTCTACGTGTCAGTAGTTACGCTGACGATCCTATCTCTGTATACTCGATTTGTATATCGAAAACAGTGGGGGAGATGAAGAGGCAGGGAAGACCAAAAGTCAAAGGCTTGTGCATAAGTATTACCTCTAAAGATGAGAAGGGAATTTTTTTTGGAGAAAGAACAGGGTTGATTTATTGTGAATAAAGAGGATTGTTTGGTTCAAGAAGGAGTTGTTAGTTTCTAATTTATTTTGCTTCCTTTATGTGCTTTGAAGCAAAGTGTTGCCGCTGGCATAAATATAAATGTGATTTGTGTTTGTGCATATTGATGGCATAATGTTCATGATTAGTCTTATTTATTTGGATATGATTCTATTGCTTGGTTAACTTATGAGTGATCACTGATTCAAAACCATATTAAACACTAGTTTCATGTTTATTTGTACAGAAAAGAATGTGTATTGTAGAATTGAGGCTTCTGTGATCCATCAAAGTTATAAGAAGAGCTTCGGCGAAAATCACATATCGGAAGACCTTTATCGACGCGTTTCGAACCAACTAGTGTGGTTCATCGTCAAGACAAGTTGAAGACATAGATCCAGCTTAGCATGTTGAATAGTCTGAGCAGAGACTCCAACGGTTAACTCTGAAAAAACGGTTAATTTTGACTATAGGACCTAGGTCAAAATTATATTTGTTAATTTAATATTATTGTTATTATTATCTTAATATTAATATTATTAATAAATTGTTCTATTCATGGGAATAAGTGACCATAGGTAAAAATAAATAAATAAGGGACTAGTACCCCACGACAAATATTTATTTATTCAAATTAATATACTAGCCTTAGGTTGCTATAATTAAATAATTTTACTGGTTCCAAAGTTATTATTATTATTTCATGTTTTCTTTTATGGAAATAATTTAAAGTAGGTAAGTAAATATATTAAACAAATGGTAAGTTTTAAATTATTAATTTAATTAGATATACTATTACTAAATTTTGTATATAATTTAAGAATGTGTATTCTTGTATGAGTAATCTGATTGCAATCAAGCTCTAATGCAGCCCTATTCATCTATGAACTCAGTAATTGATTCTTTTGGACTTGAAAATTATTTATGGTGTTTAATCTCTTTTATTATGCTCCTACAGGATAAACTAGAATAGTTAAGTTTAGCATAGGAAAGTAGAAGTAGTGTAGATATGATTTGATACATATAGGTTAGTTGTTTCTTTTGTTGATTTAAATGAAGTCTTCCCCCAGGGAGCAATCTTTCAACACCGGTAACACTTTACGAGCTCCTTTAAAACCCATCGAAACTAGCCACTCCAAACGAAAGAAGATCTAATTGGGGCCTACGGTCAGGTTAGTTCCCCTTGTTGGCATAGTGTAAATTCGCCATGTCAACACAATGGAATGAGAATGAAAGTTTAGCATCCTATGCATACTCATTGTCAATTATGCCACCCCTACTCACGCCCATACCAAAGGCACAATACTAGCAAATAATGCACTCTAGCCAAGGTTTATACTCTTCTCCCTCCTTCTCAAGGCTTATCTGCCTTAGATGCCAACTGTCTTGGCTACTTGTCACATATTCTACATGCTTCCTCCACATGCGTTATGTCTGCCTCGGGCCCGTTGGCGTGTACGTTGATCCCCCACCCCCATCAAGGTCATCGAGTCACCTTCACCCCATGTCCTATGGCTTAAACTTTGATCACCCATCCCCATCAAGGTAAATTATAACTTTAATTTAAATTAATATTAATTGTATAAAAAAAATAATATAAAGTTAAACATATATACATTTAAAAAAAAAACATGGACCATGATTATTAACCATGGAGATTTAATCCCACTTTGTAATGGAGATTCTTAATATGTAAATAGGATTTATTACAATACCATGGCTTATCAATACTACATGCCCAAAAAACCATAACTCACTTCATATCACACTTGTTCATATGATTTTTCTTTTTTAATTATTCAATTTAATTAAAAGAGTAAAAAGGACATAACTATTTTGGAGATAAATCTCAATATTGATTTGTGTATACTACTATCAATATGTAAATTTTTAAATGAAACAAGTAGGGGTTTTTATATTGATTCAATCTAGTTTGAAGACCAAAATCTTTTACATCTAATAATTTTCTTCTACGTTATTAAAAAAGGACTAGAGAAAGTTCAAGCTTATAGCTCTCTGTCCACCAATTGTTATTCTACTCTGGTTTTTCTTATAAAGTCTCCAAAAAACTCATGAAATGAGTACATATTTTCATAACATTTGTTAAAACTTAAAAAAAAAAGTAACTACTTGTCGTCATTCTCCCCTTGAACCAGTTTGTCTTTAGTGCCCTCCTTTTCTAGCTTGGCGTGACTAGAAGCGAAAACCAACTCCATTGACACTTCTATAGATGTTGACTAATGTTGTTCAAGTGCCACTTCCACTTGCACAAGATTGGTTACAATCGAATTCGTATTCACTGCGCTTGACACTACAATCGGTGAAGGAACCAACCTCTCGAACTTGAAGCTCAAGGTATCATATGTGACTTGCAAGTTATCTAACTTGCTCTGCAACAGACCATTTTTTTATATTTAAGAGCACAATTTGAGCATGAGTTTCAACCTTCCCCATTTCCCCTTGTTTGGTTACCAGAGTTGTTATACACTTTGTGGATTCCATCAAGTCATCCAATTGTCGATTAACTTCGTCCTTCCTGGCTCTTGACAAATGATCCATTTGAATATGTTACTCCTCTTCGTTGAACTATGGAATAACCAAACTCTGAGTCCCGAAGAAACAAAGATACAAAAACTCTCTTTATAATTCTACAAAATTGCCTTTGTCAAGACATCACTTCGCTCACCATCTTTATTGCAACAGTCCTCCTCGTGCATTTTATGTCTCATGCAATCAATCAAAGGAATGATTCCTCTACAATTCATCCCTCCCCATTAAGGCCAATATCCTCAAGCATGTTTGCGACAACTTGGCTATGGAAACACTGACTAGCACCATCTCTCCAAATTTATTAACAATATTAACCAACTTCCACCTATCTTTTGCCTTGATTAAATTCTTGTGGACGATCCAAATGTCCCAAAAATCGACAAGTAGAAGGAGTTTCTGAAACAAAAAGGTGAAGAAAGGCATTATTGACAAATTAAGGTGGAGTTTGACAACAGGACATCGGGCATCCAACCTTTTAATTCTTCCTTTAATGCAAATTAAGACTTTCATTACCCTGAGAATCTAATTTCATTTTGATAACTTCATGGTAAGGTTTTGACAACTAGACTTGTATCATCTTGAGCCATCATTATTTGTTCTAGAGAGACACATTTATTAACTAATGTGTCTGCTAATGACTTTTGATCTCTCTTCACATGAAAGAATTCAACGACCTTGAACTTTTGCAGTTGCCAACTTATTCTATGCAAAATGGAGGATGGAGATTGCATTGGATTCTCTTTAATCCTACACACCTGTTGAATAACTAGTACTGAATCTCCTAACACCATTAAATGTCATATTTTATTTAATATCATTGATTTGAGACCTTGCCATAGAACAAAGTATCTCGCCTAGTTATTAGTTTCACTTCCCAATCCCCAACCATATTGTGTCAATGTTTCTTCATCACGACGAAAAATAACCCCTCCCGCTCTTGCCTACTCGATATATTGCTATGAATATTATAGAATATTCCATGGAGTTTAAATCTCTACCTTCCACATAATAATTATTGATAATTAATCAAAATTCTAGAAGTCTTATTCCAAAATAGACACATCTATAAAGGAAATTATAAATTTTTAACTATCATTACTTTATCTCTCTTTAGATACTTAAAAATTATGTTATTTCTCTTTTTATATACCTAAAAATTATGTTATTTTAGGTGGACATTCAAGTATTTTATTTATAGCCCGCATTGGAAAAAATTGTTGTTAATATTCATGTTTCTTATTGATTTTTTTTTGTTATTAACATTTTTTTAATGTAATTATTCTGTTATTTCTTTTAATGTATTGTCATGGTACGACATCTATTGGCACAACAATAAAAACCATTCAATCCGGCCATAAATAAAATACTTCAATGTCCAATGTATATAACATAATTTTATATCAACTTTATATAAAATTTAAAAAAAAAAAAATAATAATAATAATAATAATAACAAATAAATAAATAAATAATTGTTTTTTACTTTTTCCTATGAGTAATTCATTCACTACTTAATATAGAGTACATGTGACATCTAAAATAACATTGATATTACAATATACTATCAAGGAGATGTAAGACTCCTTCCATGCTCAACATAGAGTTGACATATGGTATTTTAAAAACATTCTTTGATTCAGGTGGAAGTAAAGTATTTCAATTCCATATTAAGTAACATAATTTTATATCAACTAATACAGTTTCACACACACACATATAGAACATTTAAAAAAAGTATTAATAACAAACAAAAATCGATGAATATATATAAAGAGAGACCCTATTCTATAGATGATTTTTACTTTCCAATAAAGGGAGATGCCTATTTAAAAATATCCTAATATGAAGAAAAAAAGCGTTTTATTATACACAATGTAGGATAGCTTGTGAGTTGATTCTTTATGTAATCTGAACATATTTCCACTTGTATGATAATACAGAGATCGGGGTTTTTAGCTAAGGCTTTCCCCAGAGTATTCTTCTGTGTTCATTTGTGATTGATTTCTCATTCTCAGTTATATGTGTTCTATTTGATCTTGCTCAAATTCGATTAAGCTTCCGCAAGTTTGTTGTAGAAGTAGATCTTGTATTTTGCTTTAGTATATTGCATAATCTGTTGATCTACAATGGGAAATTTCTCAATGGTATCAAAGCAAAGGTGATCAAAGGAGAGAACAGTATACAAGAAGGGAGAAGTTCGAAGTTTAAGGTTCCTGAATATAGCAATCGAGTTCTTATCACATCTCAATTTCACCAATGGCATTCAATGGTTTAAGACTCGAGTAAGCCCTTGATGGCAGCTCAAATTATAGCATGGAAGGATTGCATGGAAGCAGTATTAGAGGATAACGGTCTAAAGGACTTCATTAATCAAGAAGTCCCCAAGCCGGCAGTGGCTAATGCTACAGAATTGGCAGAATGGAAGAAACGTGTGGCTAGAGCAAGGAGAATCCTTCTAGAGGGAGTTCGAGACTGCATAGTCTCGAGTCTCCATGGGAAGGAGACACCATTTTCGATGTGGAAAACATTGAAAGATCTATATCAGAACAACAGCGATCAGAGGAAGCTGGCGCTAAAAGACAAGCTTCAGAAAATCAAGTGTGAAAAGGGTGACACGATCTCTACATATCTAAACAAGCTCACCACCTGTAGGGATGAGCTTGGAAGTATAGGGATCACAATAGCCGGTGATGACATGGTGAGTCTTGCACTCCTCGGTCTTCCTAAGAGCTGGTATAGCTACCAAGACTCGGTAAATGGAAGAGAAAAACTGCCAGATTGGAAACGACTTTGATCGGATCTGATGCAGGAGGAGATAAGAAGAAGCACCAGAGATGGATCCTCATCAAAGCAAGATGATGAGGAAAATCTGGCCTTAGCGAGTAAGGCGAGAAAAGGGAAAGGGAAGTCGTCCCATTCCAAATCCAGTTCTTCCCATGGTGGGAAGAAGTTTGACAAATCAAAAGTGCAATGCTTTCATTGTCATGAAGTGGGCCATTATGCTACGAATTATCCACAGAAGAAATCCAAGAAGGGATTCTCAAAGGGATCTAATGGTCAAGCACTGGCCTCACAGTTTGCATTGGATTTCTCTCTTATCGCATGCATGGTTTCATCCATGGTGGGATGTGTTGGGTACTTGGACAGTGGAGCCTCTTTACACATGTCTGACAACAAGAATATTTTTAGTACCCTAGAGGAAAAGGATCTCTATATGCAGATCGAGATGGGCGATGATGAAAAGTACCGTGTTTCAGGTGAAGGTACGATTGTGTTTCAGAGGGAGCATGGAGCTCCTCTCACCCTAACTGATGTAAAGTATGTACCAAGTATGAAGAAGAATCTTGTGTCCATTACTATGCTAGAAGATAAAGGCTATGATGTAGTATTTAGTAAAGGAAAGGTACTCCTGAGGCATATCGGCATTTGACAGACCGAGCGAATCGAGATTTGAGTAAAGAATCTCTACAAGCTGGAGGTAGACGACTGTGCTTCACTGAGTTCCAAAGCTGAGGTGGTGCAGAGCCAAGATGTTGGCAAGCTATGGCATAGAAGATTAGGCCACTTACACCATGGAGCCCTGAAGATCATGCAGTAGATTTCTACTGAACTTCCCAAGGGAAAACTAGAGCAGATGAATACATGCAAAGGTTGTACCTTAGGTAAGTATGTGAAATCTTCCTTTCTAGATCAAGACAGTAGAGCTGGAGCAATCCTGGAGTGAGTTCACATAGATTTTTGTGGACCATTCTCTAAAGCCTCCACCGCTAAACAAAGGTACTATGTTATTTTTATTGATGATTTTTCTCGTAGATGCTAGATCTAATTTATGCAAAAGAAGGATTAGACCTTCTTAAGGTTTTGTGAGTTTAAAGCCTTGGCAAAGAAAGAATCTAGAAAGAAAATAAAAGCCTTGTGTAGCAAAAATTGTGGAGAGTATGTCTCCCGACAGTTTGAGGACTTCTGCGTTGCAGAAAGAATTAAACGGGAGTTGACGACACCCCATAACCCACAGCAAAATGGGGTGGCCGAAAGGAAGAATAGATCGATTGTGGGAGCAACTCGAGCGATGTTGCATGACCAAAGCCTACCACTTTATTTGTGGGATGAGGCATGCAATACAACTATATACTTGTAGAACAGAAGCCCGCACCGTATACTGGGAATGAAGACACCTATGGAGGCCTTATCCAAGAAGCAACCAGATGTGAGTCAGTTCTGAATCTTTGGATCATCGATTTATTTACATGTGACCAAAGATGCCAGAAGAAGCTAGATCCAACAACTAAGTTGGAATACTTGTGGGGTACATGGATACACCCCACAACTATCGAGTGTTCCTACCTACTAGTCAGAGGACAATGGTACGTAGAGATCTGAAATTCGACGAGCAGAAAGCCATGCAAGTATCACTTGAGAGGGAGCTCAAGTTGCATGCAGAGGAGGAACTTTCAGTTCCTAAGGAGGAGGAGCCTCAGATTGATGTGGAGCAGCTGCATGCAGAGGATCTGGGGGTGGAATCATCCACTCATGCTGAGTCTTCCAAAGATTGGCGAAAACGCTCAAGGGAAGCTGACAGGTTGATGTTGGATGCACGAGAGAATGTGGGACAACCATCTTCTCAGCACAGACAGAGGAGGTTTCTCGAGCGGTACACTAGTTACATGGCCCTGGTTGGGGAGTGTGTAGAGTCCGAGCCTTCTTCATTCGAGGAGGAAGTGAAGCAACCAATCTAGGTTGATGCAATGGTGGAGGAGTACGACTCCATCATTCAGAACTATGTTTGGGATGTTGTCCCAAGACCTCAGGACAAGTCAATGGTGAGTTCCATATGGCTTTACAAGGTAAAGCCAGCAGCTGATGGCAGTGTTGAGAAACATAAGGCAATGTTTGTTGCCCATGGTTTCTCACAGGTCAAGGGGATCGACTATGATGAGACCTTTGCTCCTGTAGCAAGGTACTCATCTATCATATTCATGTTGGCACTATCAGCTCAGATGGGTTGGAAGATCCATCAGATGGATGTGAAGACAACATTCCTCAATGGGAAGATTGAGGAGGAGGTGTACATTGAGCAGCCAGAAGGTTTCAAGACCTTCGATCGTGAGTCACATGTGTGCCAACTCAAGAGGGCTTTGTATGGGCTGAAGCAAGCACCCAGTGCTTGGTAGACCAGGATCGACAGTTATTTCACCGGGTTGGGCTTCACCAAGAGTGAAGCAGATGTGAACCTTTACCACATCATGGTAGAAGGTAAGCCATTGATCATTGTTCTTTATGTCGATGATCTAATTTTGGCAGGTGATGATCAGCTGGTCCAGAATGAAAGACATAGGCCTTATGCACTACTTTCTAGGCATGGAGGTGTGGCAAAAATGTGGGGAAGTTTTTGTGTCTCAAGGCAAGTATGCCAATGAGATACTCAGGCAGTTCCACATGGAGAAGTGCAAGCCCATGCAGACTCCTCTAGCTGGGAACTGGAGGAAGGAGGATGCTACTTCAGGTGAGGTAGTAGTTGCTACTATTTATCGATAGCTTATGGGTTCACTTATGTATCTGGTGAACACACGACCAGACTTATGCTTTGCGGTGAACCAACTGAGTCAAGCTATGGTTCAGCCTACCAAGTTGTTTTGGAAGGCAACGAAGCATGTGCTGAGATACCTCAGAGGCACATCTCAGTATCGATTGTGGTAGAAACAAACAGAGGGAGTGAAGCTTCAGGGCTTCAATGATGTAGATTGGGCAGGGAGTCCATCAGACCGGAAGAGCACTTCTGGAGGAATCTTCACCCTTGGTTCAACTACAGTTTCCTGGTACAACAGGAAATAGAGATCAGTTGCACTTAGCTCAACAGAGGCTGAATACATGGCTGCTAGTCAAGCTGCATGTGAGGCCATTTGGATGCGAAAGATTCTAGTCGTATTGTTTGGTCAAAGGATGGATCCAACTATGATCTACTGCGATAATCAGAGTTGCATCAAACTCTCTGAGAATCTAGTTTTTCATGATAGGTCCAAACACATTGATATCCGGTATCACCATCTTCGAGGTTGTGTGCTCAAGAGGATCATGTTGTTGTTGTATGTTTCGACTAAGGAACAGGATGCAAATATTTTGATTAAGGAATTTTCAAGATGCAAGTTCGAGTTCCACAGAGATAGGATTGGGGTTACTGATAATCCCTTTCTTGTTGAGAGGGAGTGTTGAAAATATCAACAAGAGATGCTAAATATGGAAGTGCTAAAAATAGCACTGCTATAAATAGCTTTTCGGGATACCTTCCTATTTTAGTTAGTCCCTAAACTAAAATAGAGAAGTAAAATTCGAATTTGTTCTTAGCAGTTGTTTGATTAATAATTAATTAATTCATCTTGAGTTAATTAGTTGGAGAAAATCAAACATGAAGTCTATGTGAGGACATGCAACAGTTATCCCATTGATTGAGGAATCTATCCCTTAGTTAAAGAGATAAGGACGAGTTGTAATTTGAGTTGTAATTAATTAGCTCAATTAACTGAGTTAATTCTAGTTAGATTAGTTAGAATACTTTGTTGAACTAATTGTGAGTTCAGTTAGTTAATGCATGCATGCACGTAACTGCTGCACTTCAAATAACTGAATATTCTCTCATAAATAATTCATGCGTGTCAAATCAGACAGAGACCCATTTGAGATTAGATGATGGGACAGTGTACTATCAATTGCAGGAATATTCCTTGGATGATATCTCTTGCATGTAGAAGGAATTCATTCCTTGGAGATTGCTTAGTTACTTTTGGGTTTCGTGAGTGTGTGATGAGGCCAATTCACACAGGTGGTAGCATTGTACCCCAAGGAAAATTGCACAAGAAATAGGAGGCTTGGAGGGCTGAGTGAAGGCATATCTTGTGTCTATTCAGTCTATGAGTTGTATTATTCAATTGTGGAGAGAGCAGGATAGCTTGTGAGTTGATTCTTTGTGTAATCTGAACATACTTCCACTTGTATGATAATACAGAGATTGGGGTTTTTAACTGAGGCTTTCCCCGGAGTATTATTCTATGTTCATGTGTGATTGATATCTCATTCTCAGTTATATGTGTTCTATTTGATCTTACTCAAATTTGATTAAGCTTCTGCAAGTTTGTTGTAGAAGTAGATCTTGTATTTTGCTTTATTATATTTCATAATTTGTTGATCTACAGTGGGAAATTTCTACACCATCAACATCTTCCCTAATAAAGAATTCATTTTACAATACAAATCAATGGTGTGAAATTATTGGTTTTTCGTCCATTATTGTTACCCATGTTGAAAATCCACACAGTCACCATGGAAACTATGTTAGTGTTTGAGATACACCCTCTCTATTAGCACTAATATGATCTCGAGCTCCTCCCCTAGCCTCATAATAAGAGTCTCCTCTACAACATTGAGCTCATTTACATGACAAGGTTATGTCCAATGACTAACGTAAGGACTTAAAACCAATCCCTCTAACTAGTGAGACATGTAGCAGCCAAAGAAGATGAAGCAATAGAGACAAAAGTATAATCCCCTTATTATCTCCCCTCTGAAAAATTGTCCTACTAGAATTTTTTGGGTAGGGAAAATATTGAAAACCCAATAAACTATCTAATGAGAAGCTTGAGATATCCAATAAGAAGAACATAGTTATCACCAGTGCAGTTACCTTCCTTTCCATAGGATGGGCACTAAACATGGCAACTTAGAGCTAGCATGTCAAACTAACAAGAAGCAGGGGAGGAAATAACACCAACCAATAGTGAAACAATGGCAATTATCAGGAGGGTGTGTGGAGGATTAATTCTAATCTAACAAATTCTAGGATCATAGACTAATCTCCATTAACACTATTATGCAAAATAAATTATGTAACATCATTTCACAATGTAGAAATAGACTCTCATTATCCTCCATCACATAATGATGATAGTGGAAATACAAAGGTGCCTCGACACGATTATCAGTATATATGTAGGTGGTTGTCGAGTGGATTTTAGCATTTGTTATTTGTGGGAGTGGTAACTTAGAATGTCCCTTCCTATTATTTTTAGGTGGGATGTGTTATCACTCAGAATTTTCTCAAGGTTAAAGAAAGAAATTTATGAGGTAACCACAAACCAACCTTTTAGACTTGGGTTCTAGCCAACCTAAGTCCAGAGAGGACTCTCTCTTTATGATTTAACTTTGTTTTATGGGATATTAGGCTAGTTATGAAAGCTCGGGGGGGTTTTGATTTTGGTTGGATGGTGGAATTCTGGGAACAGATGGATAGAATTATGTCTCTGGACCATTGGGCTATGGAGTCAAAGAAGGGCAGCAAAACTGGAATTAACTCACTAAATGGAGGGTTTCAAAGGGCAAGCGAGCGGAGTAAAGTGCAGGTCTTTAGGCCAAATGGGTGAAATGATCTTAACCAGGGTGAGAGAGCACTTAAGAATTCTTAGACCGGGATTAAAATGAGAAATAGAAGAAGCCTATCAACAAAGGGAAATTAAGAATTCTTTGTTCAATTGGGCCACAGGGAGACTACCTAAACTAAGGAGAAACAAAGAATTCCTTAACATAGATAATTAGCAAAAAAAATTAAAATGCATAATAGTTAAAACAGTGCACAATGAAGCAATTTCTGAGATATCATTCATATTATAACATTCAGATTCAGATAAACATAATGGAAAACTCTAAAGAAGATAACAAAAACATGACAGAATACTTGTCTACACTTCGCTCAACACTTGAATCCTTTGAAATATCTGGTCTTTATTCATCAATCCAGCTTGTTGGCTCAATCAATGCTCCAATAGCTTTACAATCTTTTGATCAATAAGTCTATAGAAATGTCTAAGAATCCACACAAGATACTTCAAATGAATAAGTATTTATACTAATTCTAAACTGAAATATCTTGAAGAAATATCAAGATAATATCTCTCTCTGTTTTACAATAATAGAACTTAAATAAAGGAAATTCAAAACTAATGAATCTATTTGGCACTATTTTTATTGATTTATGGTGGCAAAGAAGAGAAAGTTGAATTTGATAGCAAGGCTTATTTGATGATAAGGCATCACAGTCACTAACTGCATCCTTCCTTTGTGCATTCTGCCCCAAAAATTCTGCAAACTTAGGGTCCAATGATACGCGTGTATATCTCAACCCGAGATAGATATGTAAAAAGTGAAAGCATTTATTGTAGATAAGAATGTTTTTGAGATAAACCTCTCTCAGTTTTCCAAAATTCAGCTCCAACTGTTCACAATATTCTCTGCAAAAAGATGTCAAAAACAAGACTTTGCACAAACTGAAAAATAGGTTGTGAAGACATGCACTTATCTCACTTTTGGTAATACCTGTGTAAAAAGTGAGATAGGTTTTTGTAGATTGGCCTGTTACAACAAAAATTTCCTCCATTTTCTTGAAATACTTCTTGGATTGGCCACGATAGTTTCTACAATACTATGACTTAAACAGGAAATTTTTGAAGAATGTACCATTTCTGCTCTGATTTCATCTTTTAACCTTAAATTTCTTTTAGCTATTTTTCATTTTTACTTTGGATAAACTTCATTGTTGTTGGTGAAAGTGTTTTCATATTTATTTAACCCTTGGTTTCTCCATGCTTACTTTTACTTTTTACTTTTTACTGTTCTGTTTTTTCATCTGTCTTCACTTTGACATGAATTTGTATGTTATGCTTTGTAACTGTCTTCTTTGTTGTTTATCTTCATGGTAGTGGATTTACTTGACTTGGTCTTCAATCTGATACCCTTTAACCCTGATACACTTTGGTTGTTCTTTACTGTGTCCCTTTACCTTCATTGTATATTTTAAGTTTTTACTGTCTATTTCAACAATAAATTCTTTATTTTTTGTGTATATCAGCATCAGGTAGCGGATATAGGTTAAGTACATGCATATTTTGTTCACTTGTCTTGTAACTATATTCTCTGTTTGGTTGCTCTGTTTTGACTATCATTGCTCGTGTAGTTGTTTTCTTCTGTGTTTCCTTGTATAATTGTGTTCATCTTTTGAGCAAAAGTTCTAAACGAGGTTTTCATTCGATTCTTGGAATAAACTTGTTCTATGACTAGTATCAGAATTGTTTATCCAATATCGGATCTTAGTTTGAGAACCTGAAAAAACTCAATATTTATTTAAGAGAACACAGGTCTTCATGAAGGGTGCTTGATGGCTCTCTGGCATAGGGATGACTGGGGAAGGGGTTTCAATAGAGTTTTGGGCGGAAAACAGATGGTGAAGTCATGTTGCAGAGGTTCAGGGAGGCGATAGAGGGTTTCATAGGTTTACACAGTAGAATGGGTGAAGGGTGAGAAAACCTGAGTTCTTGGGGTTTGAATTTCAATGGGAAAACTTTTGAAATGTGGCGCAAACTGAACAGTAGACGGTTTGTCGCATAGCGGAGGCCGTAAGCGGGATCCATCGCACTGCTTTTAGGAGGCGATTAGTTTTGGAGGGGGGTCGTGCGATTCCATTGATCAATTGACACGTTGCATCGGCGAGTTTTGGAAAACCACCCATATCGCTCGCTTAACGTTCGACCGAAGGGCCCGCGCGATATGAGCGATAGTTGTTAGATCTGGGAGATCTGATCAGACGGTAGTCAGCGATGGAAAGTGGAAGGGAGTTAAATGGAGGGGCCCGACCATAATTAAATGACTTAATCATATTCGGGGAGATGTGATTGGATGATAAGTTATTAATTAATCCAGATGATTAATTAATCTTTTACTAAAGTGGCGGGGGGTTGGGTTCTTAATTAGTCACGGATTGACTAATTAATCCTGTTTATCAAACTCTATTATGGTTATTTCACAACCACGGTGCAGGATATTATTTATTTTGGGATTTTTATTAATAATACTGGAAAGGGAAATTTGTTTTGGGAGTTAAATAAATAATAAGAGTTAAAAGTTAATATGACCATGGAAAAGAAAATGTGCTAAGTAAATGCTTCCAAAAATACATTCATCATCCAACATTATGACTTAGGCTAAAATGTGCTTGGGGGATTTTATAAAGAACCATTTATTTTTCCTAAGTAAAAGAGTGATTTTACCTTAGGAAAGGGATTTGAAGGGGATGAATGAATTATTAAGGGGGTGAGTTTTGATGAAGGGGCTTTAGCACTTAGGTCTTACAAGTTATTGGGCCGAGGGTCCGGTCCCTCCAAAAGTTAGAGAAATGCTCTGAGCCCCTTTAACTTTCAGGTTCTTGGTGCCTTTAGTACTTATGGAAAATTAGTAAAACTTAGGGGAAAATGAGTGAGGAGGTTAATTAGTTTGACTTTTGTATATGATGTAAATGTTTTCATTGTCATCCATACTTTAGCAACTTGATAATCAAGGTGATCAACATGCTTTTATCTAACAATCATCACTATTCTGCAACCATTCTTCTACTTACCCACCTACTCATCCTACCATTTTTACTTCTCTTTATTAGGGTGCACTTAAGCTGGCAAACCCTTATCAAAACCTTTTTCTTTTCTTTTACAATGGTATTCTAACTAAGTCTAACCTTATTACATCCAAGGGCTCAAATTAAGCTATTGAGCTCATTTTATTCACTCTACCTAATCTAATTATCTGCCAAGGTTAAACAGTTTGGTCAGATTTTATTCTCTATCTCTAAGCATGAGATTGAAAACATGGAATAACCAAGATTAAACTGTTTGGTTACCATGGATTGTAGCATGAATAACAAGTTGCACCCAATCATTATTATGCAGAAAAGTAAATAGTAGTGGCATTTGGTCTTGCACACTTCAATGGTATTTTTGTTTTTGGGGTTCATATTCTTTCATTTTTTTTTACCTTCTGTTATTCTTTTTGTCCTTTGATTTTTCTTTTAGGACATACCCTCTTTACATTTTTTAATTTTTATAATATGAAAAACATTTACAAAAAGCAAAGGTATGTACATATTACAGAGTTAAAATCAGCCAATCATAAACTATGACACTTATTGGTATAGGAACCTAACATCGGCTTCACTTGGGGATGGCATTACCTTGTGAAATGTCAAGAACACCATCGACTAGTAGCCTGATCCATTGGGCCAATCCCACACATGTGTATGCTCTGTTGTATAGTCTTTGTGACTAAAAATATTGAACTGACACTACACCCTTTTCTGCAAACTGAAACTTGATCTAACATAAACTTGCTGATGGAAACTGAATTTATTCAAACCGAAATCTTACCTACTTATTCTAATCAACTTTCTCACTGTTGGTTAGGTAAAATGAAATAGCCAATGCAACCACTCAAGCATCATATACATTGGTGACTTTTGTTGCTTATGCTTGTTGGTGGTTAAAATTGAGATCTTGAAATCAAATATAGCTTTGTTAACCTTTGAGAAGATAAGGAAATTCCTTATTTCCTTTATTAACTCTAGATACTGTAGAAAAGGATCTTGTAAAATATATACACTATTCTTGAACTAATTCAAACAACTGTACATCTGTTGTGTATGGCTTGCATGCCATGAAACTAAAATAATACCTTCATGTTTATCACCCTGCAGACTTTCAGATGAGCTTTGTGATGATACTTCTACTGATTGAAATGTTTGTCTGGTGAAACTTTATCATCTTGATTTTGACTCTCATAGTCAATTAATGGAGAAAAATTTTGATTGCATTCATCATTCAACCTATCAGCTATTAGATCATAAAGAACTTGGAAGGATTGCTACAACTTATTACATATAGGTTCAAATGGAACTTCATATATTTCTTGAAGTTGCTCCTCCTTTTCTTTAAATATTTTATACCACATTTCCTTTAAAAATTGAAATGATTCAAAACAAAGAGGCAAGGAATCATCTTGGATCATTTGATCATATGTTCCGGCTTCCAAGTCTTCTTCTGCAAACTGACATTCAATGGCATTTTGGGGCTGCAAATCTAGATATGAGAAGTATTGAACAAAGATTTTATTGCCCTCTAAATAGTTAATATCAATACTTGTTTACATTTGATTTCTAATTGCATGATAGTTATCTCTGATAAACTGAAACGAAGCAAAACAAAATGGTAAAATTCCTTCACTGATTTCAAAATTTTCTGCATTTTCCTCCTCATTCTAGAGATGAAATGAACACGTTGATCACTATTTTCAAGTTGTTGAACCTGAACTTCCTTATTCCTCAAATTAGCTTTTGATTCCTCTACAAGGTTAATTTGGATTTGAGAAACATAATCATTATTATAGTGATCAAGCTTAGGCACATCATCATAAGAATTAATGTCACCAAATGCACATATTAGATTAGCAGATTGCCTCTCCACATATGGTTCTATAACTCTATCTTCAAATTTATGGTAGTTGGAATTAACAAGGATTTGTTCATGGATGTCAACCTCTTCTTTTTTTTAAACAAATGTGTTATGGTTATTTTGAACAAAAAAGTCAACATTCATTGTGATCTTATGAATCATTTCCTCTATTTTCTTTATCAAAACGTCGAGTTTTTTCTCATTTTCTACTTTCAACTTTTCTCTTCTAATTTGCAGATTAACTTCTACATTTACTACCATGTTCTACATATGTTCCATTGTTGAGGGGTTTCTTTCTCTTAGATGAAATTCTATCTCTGAATCAAATGCTCTTGGGTAATGCAAAAGCGTTGAACCAAGGGGAGGTCTTATATTTAATGGTATTGAATAATAGGCTTGATTAAATATGTCTGAAATTGTTGTATTATTTCATCTGGTTGTCTTTTTAACTGATTATATTCTTCTATGATCACAAGAAGATTGACTTTAATTATTCATCTATCAAGGAAGAGTTTGAGAAATTGCTTGAGATTTGAGATGCTTGCCTCAGGTAGGGTTTTGAACCAACTCTTGACTTTGTCTTGCAAAGAAAGAGCAAAAAGCCTAATACTGACATCCTCTTCATCTACTTCAAATAAGTTAAGATAATCTTCAAAAGCTTGAATATGTTTTTGGGCAGTGATACCATTCTCTCCATCAAACCTAGGGAGGTTCTTAGGATAATCGTTAGGGAAAACATGGAGTGTAGGAGGTAAAATGAGTGGTTTATATCTATCAGGAACGTTATGAGGTACTAGAATATGTACAGGGATTGTATGATCAGTCTTAATTCTCTGATTCTCCTCAATTGGAAAATGATCTTCATAAGAATTAGAAGAATGTTGCTCAAATGTGCAAGGAGATTTCATATCTACATTCTTCAAAGGGAAATAATAAAAAATTAATCTAAAATACAATATACATTGAAAAAAATTATCAATGAGAAACCTGATCTTTTCACATAGTCCTTTCAAGTTCATTTCTCTAGTGGAGTCTTGATTGTGAAATTGATTTGGAGTCACCAGGGGGATGATTTTAACCTTTGTGTGTCTGATCACTGTCCACCATCATAGATCATATCTAAACCTGTAAAACAATTCTGAAGAAAATGTTAGTTCTCCCCAGTGGAGTCGCCACTATGCTATCACTCAGAATTTTCTCAAGGTTAAAGAAATAAATTTCCAAGGTAACCACAAACCAATCTTGTAGACTTGGGTTCTAGCCAACCTAAGTCCAAAGAGGGCTCTCTCTTTATGATTTAGCTTTGTTTTATGGGATATTAGGCTAGTTATGAAAGCTCAGGGTTTTGATTTTGGTTGGGTTGTGGAATTCTAGGAACAAATGGATAGAATGATGTCTCTGGACCATTGGGCTATGGAGTCAAAGAAGGGCAGCAAAACTAGAATTAACTCACTAAAGGGAGGGTTTCAAAGGGCAAGAGAGCGGAGTAAAGTGCAGGTCTTTAGGCCAAATGGGTGAAATGATCTTAACCAGGGTGAGAGAGCACTTAAGAATTCTCAGACTGGGATTAAAGTGAGGAATAGAAGAAGCCTATCAACAAATGGCAATTAAGAATTCTTTGTTCAATTGGGCCACGGGGAGACTACCTGAACTAAGGAGCAATAAAGAATTCCTTAACTTAGATAATTAGCAGAAAATATTAAAATGCATAATAGTTAAAACAGCGTGCAATGAAGCAATTTCCGAGATATCATTCATATTATAACATTCAGATTCATATAAACATAATGGAAAACTTTAAAGAAGATAACAAAAACATGAAAGAATACTTGTCTACACTTCGCTCAACACTTGAATCCTTTGAAATATCTGGTCTTTATTCATCAATCCGGATTGCTAGCTCAATCAATGCTCCAATAGCTTTACAGTCTTTTGATCAATAAGTCTATAGAAATGTCTAAGAATTCACACAAAATACTTCAAGTGAAGAAGTATTTATACTAATTCTAAACTGAAATATCTTGAAGAAATATCAATATTGGTTTACAAATATCTCTCATTGTTTTACAATAATAGAACTTAAATAAAGGACATTAAAAACTAATGAATCTATTTGGCACTATTTTTATGGATTTATGGTGGCAAAGAAGAGAAATTCGAATTTGATAGCAAGTCTTATTTGATGATGAGGCATCCCAGTCACTAAGTGCATCCTTCCTTTGTGCATTCTGCCCCAGAAATTCTACAAACTTAAGGTCCAATGATACGCGTGTATATCTCAATTCAAGATATATATGTAAAACATGAAAGAGGTTATTGTAGATAAGAATTGTTTTGAGATAAACCTCTCTCAGGTTTCCAGAATTTAGCTCCAGTTGTTCACAATATTCTCTGCAAAAAGATGTCAAAAACAGGACTTTGCACAAACTGAAAAATAGGTTGTGAAGACATGCACTTATCTCACTTTTGGTAATACCTGTGTAAAAAGTGAGATAGGTTTTTGTAGATTGGCCTATTACAAACAAAACCTCCTACATTTTCTCGAAATACTTCTTGGATTGGCCACAATAGTTTATGCAAAACTATGACTTAAACAGGAAATTTTTTAAGAATGTACCATTCCTGCTCTGATTTCATCTTTTAACCTTAAATTTCTTTTAACTGATTTTCACTTTTACTTTGGATAAACTTCATTGTTGCTGGTGAAAGTGTTTTCTTCTTTGTTTAACCCTTGGTTTCTCCATGCTTACTTTTACTTTTTACTATTTATTGTTTACTGTTTACTTTTACTGCTCTGTTTTTTCATCTGTCTTCACTTTGACATGAATTTGTATGCTATTCTTTGTAACTGTCTTCTTTGTTGTTTAACTTCATGGTAGTTGATTTACTTGACTTGATCTTCAATTTGATACTCTTTAACCCTGATACACTTTGGCTGTTCTTTACTGTGTCCCTTTACCTTCACTGTATATTTTAAGTTTTTACTCTCTATTTCAACAGTAAATTCTTTAGTTTTTGTGTATATCAGCATCAGGTAGCGGATATAGGTTAAGTACATGCATATTTTGTTCACTTGTCTTGCAACTGTATTCTCCGTATGGTTGCTCTATTTTGACTGTCACTACTTTGTGTAGTTGTTTTCTTCTGTGTTTTCTTGTATAATTGTGTTCATCTTTTGAGCGTAAGTTCTGAATGAGGTTTTCTATTGATTCTTGGAATAAACTAGTTCTGTGACTAGTATCAGAATTGTTTATCCAAGATCGGATCTTAGTTTGAACCTGAAAAAAATTCAATATTTATTTAAGAGAACACAGGTCTTCATGAAGGGTGCTTGATGGCTCTCTGCAATAAGGATGACTAGGGAAGGGGTTGCAATAGAGTTTTGGACGGAAAACAGATGGTGAAGTCATGTTGCAGAGGTTCAAGGAGGCACTAGAGGGTTTCATAGGTTTACAGAGTAGAATAGGCGAAGGGTGAGAAAACCTGATTTCTTGGGGTTTGAACTTCAACAGGCAAACTTTTAAAATATGGCGCGAACTGAACAGTGGACGGTTTGTCACGTAGCGAAGGCGGTAAGCAGGATCCATCGCACCGCTTTTGGGAGGCGAGTGGTTTTGGAGGAGGGTCGCGCGATTCCATTGATCAATTGACACATGCATCAGCGAGTTTTGGAAAAGTACCCATATCGCGCACTTAACATTCGACCGAAGGGCCCACGCGATATGAGTGATAGCCGTCAGATCTGGGAGATCTGATCGAACGGTAGTCGGCGATGGAAAGCGGTGGGGAGTTAAATGGAGGGGCCCGACAATAATTAAATGACTTAATCATCGAGGGAGATGTGATTGAATGATAAGTTATTAATTAATCTAGATGATTAATTAATCCTTTGTTAACGTGGTAGGGGGTTGGGTTCTTAATTAGTCACGGGTTGATTAATTAATCTTGTTTATCAAACTCTATTATGGTTATTTCGCAGCCACGGGGCGGGATATATATTTATTTTGGGATTTTTATTAATAATACGGGAAAGGGTAATTTGTTTTGGGAGTTAAATAAATAATAAGAGTTAAAAGTTAATATGACCATGGAAAAGAAAATGCGCTAAGTAAATGTTTCCGAAAATACATTCATCATCTAACGTTATGACTTAGGCTAAAATGTGCTTGGGGGGTTTTATAAAGAACCATTTATTTTTCCTAAGTAAAAAAGTGATTTTACCTTAGGAAAGGGATTTGAAGGTGATGAATAAATTATTAATGGGGTGAGTTTTGATGAAGGGGCTTTATCACTTAGGCCTTAAAAGTTATTGGGCCAAGGGTCCGGTCCCTCCAAAAGTCAGAGAAATGCTCTGAGCCCCTGTAACTTTTAGGCTGTTAATGCCTTTAGTACTTATGGGAAATTAGTAAAACTTAGGGAAAAATGAGTGAGGAGGTTAATTAATTTGACTTTTGTCTATGATGTAAATGTTTTCATTGTCATCCATACTTTAGGAACTTGTTGATGAAGGTGATCAACATGCTTTTATCTAACAATCATCACTATTCTGCAACCATTCTTCTACTTACCCACCTACTCATCCTACCATTTTTACTTCTCTTTATTAGGGTGCACTTAAGCTGGAAAACCCTTATCAAAACCTTTTTCTTTTCTTTTACAATGGTATTCTAACTAAGTCTAACCTTATTACATCCAAGGGCTCAGATTAAACTGTTGAGCTCATTTTATTCACTCTACCTAATCTAATTATCTGCCAAGGTTAAACAGTTTGGTCAGATTTTATTCTCTATCTCTAAGCATGAAATTGAAAACATGGAATAACCAAGATTAAACTGTTTGGTTACCATAGATTATGGCATGAATAACAAGTTGCACCCAATCATTATTATGCAGAAAAGTAAATAGTAGTGGCATTTGTTCTTGCATACTTTCATGGTCTTTTTGTGCTTGGGGTTCACATTCTTTCATTTTTTTTTTTTGACCTTCTCTTATTCTTTTTCTCCTTTGATTTTTCTTTTAGGACATACCCTCTTTATATTTTTTAATTTTTATAATATGGAAAACATTTGCAGAAAGCAAAGGTATGGACATATTACAGAGTTAAAATCAGCCAATCATAGATTATGACACTTATTGGTATAGGAACCTAACAAGATGGTTGTCATCCCCTCCCCCATATGTCTTGTCCCAAACTATTCCCTACAATGAATTCTTTTCCATTTGAATTAGCATGCCACAACCTTCCTTTAGCGCTGGTGCAAGGATATCTTCCCTTGTGTCATTGAGAGGTGTTGAGGAGTGAGAGTAGCCTTTATTTTCTAATATATCTATAACCTTGTTCTTAATTTTCTTAGCATGGGATGTGATGACCACTAGGATTCTAGGGAGTATGGTCATGATCCAAACTAGACTAGCTTCCAAATGCTAGCTAGAAGAGACTTTGCTTGGAGCTAAACCATGTAGGAGTTTCTTTAGCAATGAGATGACTATATAAGAGTCTCCTTCAACTATTAGTTTTGAAAATCCATGTGATGAAGCCGATTGTGGTCCGAATTCAATAGAAAATAGTTTGGTTGCATTGTTAGTATTGTATCCTATAGATCCTATAAAGAGATAAGTGATGACTCCTAAATGATCTTTGGAGACTCCTCAATAGGCAGTTGCATCAAAGTTGCATTTAGAGGCTTAGTTGAAGTCGAGCTTAATGAATCCATGGGAAAGAGGGGAATAATCATTGAGGATTCTAAGGGAGGGTTGGGTTTATGGCTTAGGGAGGGGGTATTAGCTAAGTTCGATGGCTCGTAGCTTAAGTATGCCAGATTTACCATCATTTGATTTCTAGTCTTGGTCTAACCAAGGATGAATGGGAATCATTTCCCTATTTTTTTGCTGAAATTTCTCCCAAAACATTACAACAAGTTGACTATAATTGTGGAAGATTCAATGATTTTACTCTTTCCATAAATTCCAGAGTATGAATCCCATGAGGAGGCTCCATATTATGTTGAGTATGGAATTGATGAAAGCCATAATTCTCCAATTTTTCAAAGTAAATAAAAAATTATTCTTATTCCTATCTATCTAGTGCATGGTTAAGGTAGATTAAGACTAGAGGTTGTTCGCAAAAGGGACAAGCATTGCAGAGGTGTTCCACATCCCCATATATGATTGGAATAAATGGAAAAAGAAGGCCCTTGAAATCCTCTTTTAAGAAGCTTGTCCCAAGTTAAGGTCATACTCCTCGCTAGGAGCTAAAGGAAGTTGGAGACTTTAGGCTAAAGGTTTCACTTCCAAATATTACACCTTATTTCCTTCTTTGGATTGTTAGCATGCCCAACTACCAAATAATAAGATTATTTTATCACAAACATGCCCTTGGATTGATAACCCCATATTAGTATATCCAAATCAGTAGAGAGATAAATGTGATATTATTGAAGAACTTTCTAGAAGTATTTCCAATCCTTAATGATCACCAATGGATGTCATTCTTCTTCCAATAACCAACTCCATACATGGTTATTTAGGTGATCTATTTACCAGTAGTATAGTAATGTGTTCCTATTGTTGGATAGCATACAGAATTTTGATTCCTAGAATGTTGGCTCAATGTTGAACTGCAGAAGCTATTGCTTTGAATCATCCCACAAGAGAGCCTCTCTTCCATCCCCTACTTCCCAAAAGCAATGTTGTTGTATAAGACTCACACCCTTTTTTACAAGGTTCAAAATTAAGGATCTCAGTTGCATCCATTGCATTCTAATAAGCTATTGCAGGGTGTACTATTTCCATATTTTATGTTCCAAATTTTTCACCATAAATCCTAACCACCTTGAATCCAATGCCACCAAGTTTTTCTCTCTAAGGACAATGCTTACTGTCTTTGGATCTATTAGATCAAGAGTGTAATTGAGCTTAGGAAGGCAATTTTTATCCCAACTCACTAGTGACTATTTATTTTCTTTTGTTGATCCTCCCCAAAGAAAGGCTCTTTGGAGGATACGGATTGAGTAGAAGATGATTTCAGGGACTACCAAGGCAAAAAAGAGATAAGTAGGGAGGATAACTTTGAGAATAAGTAAACAACCTATGATGTTAAGAGAATTGTAGGTCTAACTATTGAATTTTGTGCAGCATCAAGAGGTATTCCCACATGCCAAAAGTCCTCCCAAGTCAGCCAAAGAAAATTATGGAAATGAAAAGTTAAAATTTGTATTTTTTGGGCTTCATAGAGGCCCCAAACTATCAAGTTGGTCCCACCATGAAATGTTGTGACCCTTGGTCAAAAGGGCACCCACTTGAAAAATATAAGTACATAAGTTGACTTCCTCATTTGACCCATTTTCTGATCCACATGTGCAAAGTCAAGAGGAGAAGATTTGAATTTTGGCTAAGTAAAGAACCTACCATTTGATCAATTTTGACCTACTCCGTTTGACTGAGAATTTGCTTTGTTTTAAAGATATTTTGATTGAATTTGATTACAGAGAAAGGAGCAAGTTTGACCACATAAGAGGACGACTTTAACCACATATTTTGACTGCAGTCAACCACAATTGACCACAGTTGACCGCAGACCCCTTTGATAGCAAGACCGAACCTAACCTCGAGCTGAAATTTTAGACTGCTGAAGAACATTGGCCAACATTGATTTATCTGAATTTTGGTGGTTTGACCAACATTCACTAATTGGTATTTGACCAAGTTTCACTGGTATCTTGGACTTGGATTTGTGGCCATATTTCTAGAATTATCTTGGAATTATAAATATTGTTGAAGAACAATTTTTCCTTAGAAGAAAAGTTGTTGGATTTTTTCAAGCTTGGCTTTTTCCAAGGTAATTTTGTTGTCTCTATTGTCGATGGTTGTCTCTTTATGCTCATGGTGTTTTCATTGCATTACTATTGAGATTTTCTCTGTACAATTGCTTAATGATATATGTGAAATAAAGATAACTTGATTGGAAATCATTGGAAAGTAATTATTAAATCAAAAGATGAGTTTCTGTTATGCATTATTGCAGAAAATTTAACACTAACTAGCTAACTCGCGAGGACAAGCTTGAGAAGAACTACACAACATGTGATGTTAAGAGAACATAACATATAACTAGCAAATCAAACTAGGGGATAAATCTGATAGAGTTAGTCACTAGAGGAGCTCCCAAGTATTTCGAGCATAACAAACTGTTTCTATAACCTAGAAGACGAGTAATGTGGCTTTAATTGCAGTGGAGGTGTTGAAGAAGAACAATTGAGATTTAAATTGATTAATATCAATTCCCAATGCTTCGATGAATTCATCTAGCACTTTGTTGAAGGTTATTTATTTTTTTATTGTAGTTGTTCGCATAAGCATGGTGTCATCCAAAAATTACTGATAGGAAATAGGGAGACCTTCCCTAAAGATCCTAATGAGTTTTATTTTTCTTGCTAAGATAGATACTTTGAGAGCTTGGCCCAAACCTTTTGCTACCAGAATAAAGACAAAGGAGGAAAGGGGATCCCCTTATCTTATTCAAGATGATGGAGAGAATGTGGTTATGGGAGAGCCATTGAGAAGGATAAAGAAAAATATTGTAGATATTAGTGCTTTGATCTAATTAACCCATGAATTAGAAAAAATAAAAGATTTATTATTTGATTAATGAAGTCGTTGGAAATACTCAGAGGAGGGGTGAATCAATATTTATTTCAATTGTTAATTAACTAGTTAAGAATTTTATTTTATTAGAAACATGATATACCAGAACACATAAATAAAAAATAATCTTATTAATAAAGAAAGTGAGGACTCCAATCCTCTTCAACCTATACAACAAAATCTCGCACTTCTTCAAGGCTCCAACCTTGAATGAGGACTCCAATCCTCAAATCCCAATCCAGACTCCAACCTGGTGTCTCATAGGGCTCCAACCTTGTCTGGGGACTCCAATCCTCAATTATAAATCCAGGCTCCAACCTTAAACTTCAATATGACTTCATCATTCAACTGCTTCAAAACATCATATAAATGACTACAACACTATTAGAACACATGTCTCCACAAAGTTATCCAAAAATGCTTCACATGATACTCTAAGAAGTATTCAAAGAAGCCTCTCTAAGATCTAACCAAATGATGCTCCAAGTTTGCCTTGATAAGTGTCTTCAAGTCTATTGTAATCACTTCATAAAATGATCCTATGAAAACTTTAGAATTCCTCCAAAAAAATCCCCAAAAATTGCTTCCAGACTAACTCAAAGTCCACTCCAAAGAGTGACTATAAGACTGCTCAAAAGGATCTTCAAGTTGATCCAAAACATCTACTTCAAGAACTCTCCAAGTTTGCACAAGATAATATCAAATCTGTTATAAAATATGTTACTCCAAGACTGAGGACATGTCACACTCTGCAAGGTTGCAATTCTTTAGAGTTCTGAGTATGCTATAATTATATCACAAGCCTAAGATTCCTCACAAGTTCGAATCTAAGATCTGATATCTGAGTTTTGCCACAATTCGAATTCAATTCTCCACAATTCGTATGTTAAGACTACCACTATTTGAATTCAAGTTTTCACAGTCCCTATTCTAATTTAGTCACAGTCCAAATTCAAGTCTCCAATAACTTAAGTCTTGTGCCAAAGTGGCAAAGATATAAGTTATGATAAGATAGAAAAGAAGGCCAAAGTAATATTCTAAAATGCTACATATCCTTCCCAAAAGATGCCACAAGGAGAACAACTCTCAAAAAAAGAATCCCACGAATCCTTGATCAAAACCAGAGATAGAATCCATGTTTTTGTTCATGCAATGAACTCCTAGGTTCATGAGATATGAACCCATATCCTTCTTCACCACAAATCCAAATCACTTCTTCTTACTTCATATATCTTTTCACTAATCTGAACTTTTGTTTCTTTTCTTCCATGAGCTCCAGTGCAAAATGAGGTTGAATGACCTCTTATTTATATATGTCATGATCCCTGAAATAGGGCCAACTTTTGAACCAACATGTCCTTTTTAGGAGCCAACCAAAATGAGGTTGAATGATCTCTTATTTATATATGTCATGATCCCTGAAATAGGGCCAAATTTTGAGCCAACATGTCATTTTTAGAAGCCAACCTATGGTTCATATATGTTGAAGCCGACTTGTAATACAATGTTATGAGTACACAATTTTTCATCGTTGGATTATGAGTTGTTTTTCCCAAGTGAAAACTATTGTATGAATATATCGCTCAACACACCAAAGAAACCATCATTGCTCTGCACTAGGGGCACTTCTATATACATTTGATGATAATAACACTGCAAAGTGAATCAATGTGTTGTGTGAACATAGAACCATAAGTGACTTCAAAATGGTGACACTTCCAATGACATCTATGAAAAGTACATATAGGACTGTGACAAAAGTTACAAATCACTTATCGCAGTTTCATGCTCATAATTGTGGGCTTAGCTTAACTTTGTGAACGTGGGAAGTTGTTAGCAAATATAGTGTGATTTTCCATAAGAATGTTTTAATGCTAGAGAAACCTACAAGAACACCAAATACGTTCTTTGTGGTTGTGCTAGCTGGTAGTTACAACCCTAAAGAATTTTCATCAATGTGGGATGCATTGTGTTTCTCATGAGTATAATCAAGGCACCACCAACAACAAAGTAAGAAACAATGAATGGAATTCAAACTCCAAAAATTATATTTGTCCATACAACAATAATTCAATTGCATGATGTGAGCTATGAATCTTAGGGCTTCTTTCTCTTCGAGATACACTATTTTCCCTGCTAACCATGTCTTTATCACTAGCTCTTGGCTACCTCTGGCTTGCAAATCAGTAGCATCCTTAGATCGAGAACTATGGGCCAAAATCTCATACTCTTCACTCCTTAGATGTATGATATTATTGGAATTCCAAAATTTTCACAGTTACTAAAGGATGGTTAACACAATTACTCTTTGGTCAACCATGTTTGTCCCATGATTGACAATTACTTTAGTGTCAATGACAATATTGTCCAAAAATCTCCCCCTTTGTCATTGATGGTGATACCCTTATCATAACTTCCCCTATCTTCGTGCTTCTACTATTCCTCTCCCCCTTCAACATCAATGGAAAATGGAGTGCTTCACCTAATAATATCTTTCTCATTAACTGCATATTTACAAGTGCTCCCCCTGTCATCTACTCCCTCTGTCTTTTATGCCACTAAGAAAATAATACAACTTCATAACCTCATTCATGTGATCAAGGTAATTCAAGTTAAGATTGGCTAATGTGCCAATAGGTAGACAAGTGTTAGAACCTTATTGTTGTAAACCATAATCACAGCTGAAAATCTCATCACTTCATTCAACTTTGTATCCTTTAGGATTTTTCAATATTCATCTTTAGTTAATATTACTTAGATGACATGGTCTTTATTTAAGGGAGAGGATTGTCCATAATTTCCATAATAGATTATTATCAGTTGCAAAAACTGATCTTTTAGGTCAACAACTAGGGCATCTCCCAAATATTTTCCCTCAATGATCAAAGGAAAAGCAACATTAGGATTCATCTCTAGACTTATTGTCTGGTAAGTGTTCGTAATTTGTAATAAAATTCTTTCTTTTGCATCCTTGGTGGAGGTATCTTGGTTACTAAATTTAATGCCTTTTAGAGTTGGACACATTTGTTTCATTCCTTTCCAAATAAGGTTGCATGAAAATCCTATATTGATTGTATTCTCTATCTTATCACAAGTCAACACCCAAATCATTAGACTTGCTTGTGCAAGTTTGTCTATACACCTCGGAACCCCTTTCTGAAGTTTGTCTTCTATAGTTGTAGCACCCACAAGGATCAAATCCTTTTTAATCAAATTAGACACAATTTCCAGCAATGTTTCTTTGTCTGCCCCAACAATAGTCTTGGTCTTTAAAAATGTTGCATTCCATTTTGAATATTTTGTTTCTGTGATGGTCCTATAGGAAAATGCTCATGTGTGCAATCTTGCATCTCCATATTTTCCCATATGTATAGATGTCGACTCTTCATAATTTATACCATCCGTCCTAAGTTTATCAAAGCCCAACACTATATGCACCTTTACATGGTAGAAATATATGCCCATCCTCATCCTTCATAATGATATACATGTTTGATGTGTTTTTGAATTCCAATAGATTAAGCAACATGTACTTCCTTTCAATATTTTGACCTGAATATGGATCCCTGAATTTCTAATTCCATAGTTATCCATGGAACATTCAACCTTAAGTATGATTTAAAATTTTGTGCATTGATCATGCAAGACCAAATCATGCTCTTCTGCCTTTGTTTCTTCTTGTTTTCATCTCCAAACTTTGATGGTATTTTTAGATAGCTCTTGTTCTTGGATTTACTTAGGAGCCCACTTCATTCTACTTCTATAGTCTCGTGCTATACGTCCAAAGTTGTGACATTGATAGCATTCTATACTAAACTTGAATAATGAAGCAATTGAACTATAATTTTTATTTCCATGGGCATTATTGATTCTGTTGTGTTTGCCTACAAGCTTACTTCTAGGTTTTTGATGATAATTTTATAGTCATTCTTTAAGTATGCTCTACAATCTCTAGCTTTGTGACTGAAATTAGTGCGTGAATAGCAATAGCCATAAAATATTCTTATATATCTGGATGAGTAGCATTCTCTTGATGATCTCCTGAAGTTGTTATGCCTTGGAGGAGGCTTAGACTTTTGTTGATTCTTACTGTTGCTTGCCTTGAGAGCATTTGCATAGCTTTTTGATGAAGTAGTTCTTTCAAGTTAATTTTGACTTCTTTTCTTGATTTCACTGGGACTGGAGCTCTAAAGGATATAAATTTTAGGTTTTACCTTGATTTCTCTTTTAAGTGACTTAGGGATTTCATCATCTTTGCATGAAGTCTCGCCTGTATATCCAAGACCTAATTTGTTAAATGGTGACCTTTGGAAACTAAGGATGTTATCTAATACTTGTGTGCTTTTCAAATTTTTGTATAGCTTGTCAACTTCATTTCTCAAAGAGATATTATCTTCTTCAATTTTCTCACACTCTTCCTTTTCGTTCATCATTTGGATCTTCATTACTTCTTCTGCTCTCTTTGCTTCTTCTAGCTGAACTTTTATGGAGATGACTTCTTCTTCATGTCTCCTTTCTTGTTGATACAATTTTACTTCAAGCTTGCTAATGTCCTTAGGTCTTTCTTCTACTTGGATCCATAGGAGAACAACTTCTTTGTTTGTATAGTCAAGGTCTTGATTCTTCTCTTCGAGCTCTTTATTTTCTTTTGTCAATCTACTTATTTCTCTTAGAGAAACCATTAATTTTGCTTCAAGGTTTACTTCAACCTTTACTTCAGTGTATTTTTCATCTTGATTGTCTTTCATGTTTTTGGTTCCTTCATCTATTTCCTTTCATTCATGATCATCCTTGTGCTCTTGTTTCACACATTCGAGTTATAGTTCAAATATCACAAAGTCGGGTTCTCCATAGAGTTTTTGTAGTTTTTCCCAACGTCTTTTAGGTGAAGAACATTGACCCACCTTGCTTTTTACAGAATCTCATAAACTACTTAAGATTGCTTCCATTGATTTTGTATTGTATTCTTTTGACTCTTTGGTAGTTTTGTTTCCAATAATAATTGATTCCCATATCTCATATCATAGAGTTATCAAATACTACTCCATTATGTTTCTCCATGACACATAATTTATTTCATCGAACATTAGAGTTTTACCAAGTTGGTTTGTTTCTGATTTCATTACTGGGAAGGAGATATCTTCATAAGGTTTGGATCCTTTCCTTCTTGTCTTTTCCATTTGTGTTTCTAGGATCTACCTTCCAATTGTTAGGCTATGCTTGAAGGAGCTATATCTGGAACCAATTATTGGAAATATTGAGAAGGGGGAGGGTGAATTGATATTCAATTGTTAATTAGCTAGTTAGTATTTTTATTTGATTAGAAACATAATATACCATAACATAGAAATAAAAATAATTTTATTAATAAATAAGGTGAGGACTCCGATCCTCTTCAACTTGTACAACAAAATCTTGAACTTCTTCAAGGATTCAAACTTGAACGAGGACTCTAATCCTCAAATCTCAATCCAGTATCCAACCCGATCTCTCAAAAGGCTCCAACCTTGTATGAGGACTGCAATCCACAATTATAAATTCAAGTTCCAACCTGGTCTCTATCAAGGCTCTAATCTTAAACTTCAATAAGACTCCATTCTTCAATTACTCTAAAGACTTAAAATCTTGCTTGAAAACATCATCCAAATGACTGCAACACTTCTACAACAAATGTCTCCACAAAATGCTCCAAAGATGATTCATATGATGCTCCAAGAAGTCTTCAAAGAATCCTCTCTAAGGTCTACTCAAATGATGCTCCAAGTCTGCCTTGACAAGTGTGTTCAAGTTTTTTACAATCACTTCATAAACTGATCCTAAGAAAACTTTAGGATTCCTCCAAAAGATTTCCCAAATTATTTTTCCAGACCACGTCCAAGTCTACTCCAAAGGGTGACTACAAGACTGCTCAAAAGGATATTCAATTGTCTCCAAAAGATTTGCTTCAATAAATCTCTAAGTTTGCATAGGATAGTTTCAAATTTGCTACAAAATATGCTACTCCAAGACATAAGACATGTTTGCACTCTATAAGGTTGCAATTATTCAAAGGTTCTAGTCTGCTATAATTATGTAACAAGTCCAACATTCTTCACAAGTTCGAATTTGAGATATGAGATCTGAGTTTTTCCTTAGTTTGAATTCAGGTCTCCACAATTTGTATGCCGCAATTCGAACTCAGGTTCCAACAAGACCCTATTCTAAGTCAGCCATAGTCCAAATTTAGGTCTCTAATATTTTAAGTCTTATGCTAAAGTGGTAGAGATATGGGTTATGATAGGACAGAAAATAGAGTCAAAGTAATATTCTAAAATAATACCTATTTTGCCTAGAATATGCCACAAGGAGAATGGATTTCAACAAAAGAATCCCACGAACCCTTGATCAAAACCATAGATAGAATCATTGTTTTTGTTCCTACAATCAACTCTCATGTTCATGTGATATGAACTTGTTGTAGAGGCTACAAGCACCCTCCAAAATTTTTCCTTAGCTTCATTTTGTAGCCTCCCTACCAACCGTCATTAGCAGCATGTCTTACACTTTCCAAGTACAATTTCTTTAGTTGAGTTTCAATATCTTACTAGCTTGTGCTTGTCAACTTGTTTGCCTCTCTCCCACATGATGACATTCCGGAACTTGGTAAGTTTCTAGTTGTGATGTTCACCTGGAAAATTGTGCAATTCTGGAGTGGAACCATCCTCCCCTCTGGAAATTGCACAATCCATTTCAGTTGCCTATTGCTCTCCAGAAATGCAGAACAACCAGACAGCCTTCCCTCTGGAAACTGCACAATGCAACCAAAGACTGGGCTTCCTCTCAAAAATTGCGCAATTCTGACTGAAAGCCAAGGCTTCAGTCTAGAAATTGCATAATGCTTGAGGGACAGACAGACTTTCTCAGCCCAAAAACTACATAAAATTCATTCCCAGGCTTGCAGACTGTTGCATGTGCTCCTAGGTTGACCAGTTCCCTCCAGGACTGAGCAATCTTGATTTTCATGCATGGGCTACTTTTTCCTGAAAAACATAAAAAAAAAAACCCTTGATTTTAGGGATCCACTTTTAGCAGCTAGAGGTTACATGCAAAAGTCATTTTAGAAACCTCTCGCCAAGTGTTTCTTTTTCCTAGATTTGTGGCATGCGCATCATAAGCCTTGATCTTATCAAACTTATGTATTTGACGCTTCAAAGTTCATTCCTCACATCGATCTTGGAGCTCTAACATCCCATATCACATCTAGGAGCATTCGGCACACTCAGCTCAGCTTTTTCTGGGTAAGTCGTTTTTCATGTCTTTTGTTGCTTTTCTATCGTTTTTTGTATTTTGGTTTGTGTGAGTGATGTTTACTTGGTTTTTTGAATGCTTGTTGTCATTTTAATGCATGTTATCTTGTAGAAGCATTATTTCAATTTTTCATTGCATCTCACTATTCTCGCATGCCTGACATTGTTTCTACCCTAATTGTCGCTATTGTGATGACTCGCTTCACACACATGCTTGTTTTCCTGTTTTCTAGATCATGCACTCAATGTTTGCATGCATGATCATTCACTCTTGTTTGCACTCAACTTCGCCATGCATTCATATTTTTCATGTTTTCAGTAGCCTGTCAGTAGGTTTGGGCTGCCTTGGCCCGGACCTTGCCTTGCCTAGCTAGAAATGTGCATTTCTGAGAGTGAAGGCTCTACCTTCCTCCCATAAATTGCGCAAAGTCGCACAATGCTAGCCTCCAGGCTTACTTTGCGCAATTCTGAGAGGTAGTGCCTTGCTGGTCCCAGGAATTGCGCAAAGTTGGCACAATGCTAGCCTCCAGGCTTTCTCTATGCAATTCTAAGAGGCAGTGCCTTGTCGGCCCTAGAAATTGCACAAATGCAATTTGCTGGTTGCAATGGTTTCAATCCTCAGCAGGCCAGGATGGACTGTGCATTGCGCAGTTTCAACAGTCAGTCATCCCGCTGATAGTCTGCACTGTGCTTTGCACAGTTTCAACAGTCAGTCATCCCGCTGATAGTCTGGAATGTGCTTTGTACAGTTTTGGCAGTCAGTCTCCCAGCCTCCCAGTGAAAATTAACAATCTTCCCAGTCAGTCACCCAGGTGTGTTGCATATCAGTCCTCAAGTTTATTTTAGTTTTCAACTGAAAGATTGCTTTCCATGAGTGTTTCTTTATCTCCAGGTATCACGGGTGTTTGTCTGTCTCTCAACAGTATAGGTACAATCTCCTCCAAGAGAGCAGGGTCAAAGGACATTGTCGAGAGTGCAACTAGAGATGCATTTGAGCAAGTGTCTATGAGCTTGCATATCTATGAAGACACTAAGTTGTTCATAGATAAGGATATCAAGATGAAATGATAGGACATCAATGACACCTTTTTAGGCACATTTGAGGAAAATGTAGAAGATCACAGGGTCTATGTCAACATTCACAAGTCTGGCTTGTACCAGATTGCATGCAAGTATCCTGCGTTTCCATACGTGGAAATGATCCACTTAATTGTCTTGCATATTGATCCAAAGACAATGGTGTTGAGAAGTGTCAGTGGAACAAAACTTGCTACCTTCAGGGAAAAGGATTTTTAGGAGATGTATGATCCAAATTTAAACAAGAACGTAATAAAATACAGAGATAACCATATACACAAAGATGCAGCGGAAATAATACTTCATTTCATTAATGGAAAATACTGAAATATGCATACAACCAGAAATGGAAATACCAACTAGGGCGATGGTAGCTTATCTCTGAGAAGAGATGTGCGGCTACATGCCTCTGAACTATTCCAAACTGTGTTAAAATGAGGCTCGAAGGCCTATTTATTGTTGAGAAACAATCGAAAACCCTTCACATTCCAAAACCTAACCCTAGAAGATGAAGCCATTGGTGAGCCCCGTTTTGGGTAAATTGGTAATGAATTTCCCGGGATCGTAACTTTGGCCATACGATCTCCCGTTTGACGCGTAGATAGCTCGTTAGAAAGATCTATCCAAGAAATACCACTTTGGGAAGAGCAACATCAGTCCATGGATCCATGTTGCCCCCCCATATTTCCCAAAAAACGTTGTTTAGGG